>NW_020869887.1:121943-124443 GCF_003789085.1 Penaeus vannamei
AGAGGTAGCCTGGAAGGAGGAGGAAAAGAAGGAATAGCCCAAAGAGGCAGAGGAGGAGAAGATAGAGAAGGGCAAGAAAAGCAAGAACCAAAGGGAAAAGGAAAAAGAGAAGGGACAAGAGAGAGAAAGTGAGACGGGTACAAGAGCGAAAGGGAAGAGTCAGGCAACAAGAAGGTTGAGGGAAGAGGAAAAAGGAAAAGGGTGGTGACAAGGGCGGTGCGGAGGCGGAAATGGCTCCAGACGGGAGTGATGTCAAGGGGAAAATGGTCGACGGAAGAGGCGGTAGGAACACAAAATCAGACTAAAACAGCCAGTGGGACAGAGGAGAGGGAATGGGAAACGCGAATGAATTGGAGGCGAGATGAAGAGAAGGATGCGATCAGCAACGCCGGAGCCTACACCTCAAGGCGGCCATTTTCCCGCTAACGATTCTGGTCGACAGCGTGCGGGCGGCTGACACTGGTGAACCACACATATATATATATATATATATATATATATATATATATATATATATATATATATATATATATATATATATATAATTACAATTCAGAACTATATCCGTTCGTTCTTTCCTCTTTCACCAATGTATTTTCCTTAAAATAATCTCTGTTATATAAATAATTCACAACATAACACTAGGCGTCCTTCGACATAAGCCTTTCCAACATGGCGCCTCGACCTCCGACCTTGCTGTCTCCGCCACCGACAGTACACGTCTTGCCATCACTGCAACAAGCGCTTGCAACGCGTGCCTGTTTGCCCTCGCGCGCGCACGCACTCGTGGGTCATGGCTTGAAGCGACACTTGGCTTAAGCCCGACTCCTATTTCTTGTTTTTTTTCTCCCTTGTTACTGTTGTTATTTTACCTATTTCCGTCTGTCGCTTGTTCTCTTTTATCTGTTCTTTATTTAATCAAAGCACAGCTGCTCATGGAGGAAATGGAAATATCATATCAAAGGTCGTGATTATTGGCGGACGATCTTTGTCTTTATGTTTCTCTCTCTTATTACCTTCCGTCTATTTTTCTCCCGCCCATCCAGCCTCACCTCGCTTTGCCATTCCCCCCTTTATTTCTAATCTCTCCTTTCATCATCCCTTACCCTTCATCCCTGTTTTTTTGCTCTCGCATCCCCGCCCTTCCCTCATTTACCTATTAATCTCCCGACATAATTTAATAATTAGTCCGCAGGCAGCTTAAAGGGGTGGGCAGGCGGGGCAGGAGGGAAAGGGGGAGTGGTGAGAGAGGATGGAGGAAAGGACGAGGAGGAGGGAGGAATAGGGAGAGGTGATAAGGGGAAGGGGGGTGGAGGAGGAGGAAGGGGGAGGGGAAGAGGAAAGGGGGATATGGCCGGGGGAGGGGACAGGAGAGAGGGAGACGAGGAGGTGGGAAGTGGGTGTGGCTATGCGTGACAGGTTATGACAAAAGCCACGGTCACCTTGCCATTTCGGATCGAGTGCGATGAATAGGATGAATATCAAATTCACAAAAAGAACGCATCGTAATAAAAATGACACAATGACAATGTCAATGAAATGTAAAAGCCAACGATTACTAATGATTACAATAACAATAAAGATACGAACACTAACAGTTCCGACTTTACTCTTCCTAATCATAATAGAGTAGTCAACATAATTTTCTAATAATAAATAAAATGAAATATTAAAGCCCCATGACATTCTAGGTGATACTATATGCTATATGAGTTACATCACGGCTGCAAGCTCAGTGACAACCACAGTGGTAAAAATGCCTTACTGGCAACTCAAAACAGGATTCATAAACAAAGGTTATAGTAATACATACCAAGTAAAAAAAAAATAGTAAGTACTTTTAAATAGGACATCCAAATCCGTAGAAACGTCACGCTTAAAACAACAAAATATGAAATAAAGGTCATCTCTTGGCCATGAAATAAACAAATCACGAGAAATAAAAAGAGTAATTATACGCTACTCGGCAACCGACCAGTATATGTCCCGGATCTAAATGAAAACAAGCTGTTTTCATCTTCCTTTCAGGCGAGTGAATGTGTTCATGAGAGAGAGAGAGAGAGAGAGAGAGAGAGAGAGAGAGAGAGAGAGAGAGAGAGAGAGAGAGAGAGAGAGAGAGAGAGAGAGAGAGAGAGAGAGAGAGAGAGAGAGAGAGAGAGAGAGAGAGAGAGAGAGAGAGAGAGAAGAGAGAGAGAGAGAGGAGAGGGGGAGGGGGGAGCGAGGTATGCAATTTATAGTGCTGACCTTTGTACAAATTTGCTTTAATTTCAAGAGAGATAGAAAGTAGGAGGGGTGAGAGAGAGAGAGAGAGAGAGAGAGAGAGAGAGAGAGAGAGAGAGAGAGAGAGAGAGAGAGAGAGAGAAGAGAGAGAGAGAGAGAGAAGAGAGAGAAGAGAGAGAAAAGAGAGAAAAGAGAAAGAGAGGAGAGAAAGAGAGAGAGAGAGAGAGAAAAAGAGAGAAAGAGAGAGAGAGAGAGAGAGAGAGAGAGAGAGAGAGAGAGA
>NW_020869887.1:139817-147317 GCF_003789085.1 Penaeus vannamei
TGCCCACAGGTAAAAAAAGGAAACCCGGAAATTAAAATCGGCAAGCGCAAAATAAAATCGGGGGAAACTAAATGAGGTTAATTTAAAACAGGCCTCTTAAATATATAGTGTAAGTTTGAATTACAGGGCGGGCCCCGCAGTGGTAGCAGACTTAGTTGGGCTTGTTCTCCTTTAATTTTCTAAGAGTACAAACACACTAGTTTTATAAAGACTCACAGCTAAGAAGAACTGGTAAACACAAAACAGTGGCTGGTGTGCCACACTACGGCCGGGCCCTTGATAGGCAGTCGCCCGGGTCCGGGAGCAGAGCGCAGCTCAGGGATCACGGAAGCGACCACAGGAATTGGTCGCTTGGAAGTTGTGCTGTGAGACTGGATAGGCACACGTGGCGGATGCGGACTTGCACTAGGATATGAATAGCAACGTGGTCGTGTGTGTGTGACATGATTTATACAGCCTAGCAAGTATAGACATCGAGTGTGCGCTTCCACCAGCACGTGAGCAGAAGTTTGGTGAGCCGCTATCTATGGAGGGGATTCATTTTTGTGATCCATTACTGCGAATGATCAGATTCGGAGGAAGGAGCTACAGTGGTGAACCTTCCCTTTCACCTTCGCGCCCAGAGCCTTTCGATACCAGCACGTCCTCGGCTGTGAACGATATGCTTTCCGTCCCGTTTGACAAACTGGATGTTTCTGGTTCATCCAGCTCCTCCATTTCCAGGCCGAGGCTCATCGCAGACGGCGAGGGAATTGCATCCCGTGTCAAGGATTCCTTCGGCCCCGGCGCCGTTCAATTTGAACTTCGCTTTTAAGGATTATATCTTGGGGATGTTTGTGACCCTTCGACGAATTAGCAGCCGTGTGAAATCGGGATGGAACTCGATGACACAGCGCCCGCTTATGAGGAAGTCCACCCAGAGCAGGCACATGTCAGCGTCAGGCAAGACGTCGTGAACCAGTCCGCGAGCAAATTCTTTGAGGCACTGAAGACTGGGAGCGAGATGGTGTCGTCCTCAAATTCGACGTCGGAGGGCTCGAGAGCGTCCACGATCCCGAGACACTCCAGCAGGTGGCGAGGAAGGCAGGATGTTTACGCGCTCGTGTCGATTAAGAAGAGCGTCGCAGGCCTGCTCCTTCCGTGACGAAGGTAAATCCTCGGAAACTCGGAAAAGTATTCCACCTCGATGTGTGTGTGTAACATTCATTAATTAACATCAAATCTAATCACTCGATGTATAAAGCAAGATTCCACCATTTATGACAATAATCTAACAGTAATTCAATTCCTTGAGCTATCGTGAACAAAATAGTAAATGCGCTTCCGGTGGATAATTTGTACACGTTTGTTGCGGTTTTTGTTACAACTGAAAATTCGTTGCCATGCCAACGTGACGTAGCACTTGCGAACTCTATTGCAGCGGCCGACATAATGTATTTTGTGTGTGTGTGCGTGTGTATAAATATACATACATTATATGTATATAGTGTTCAAATCGTGCATTCTGGTGTGTAGAAGACAAATCTGAATTCAATTTTTAATCCCTAAAGTTGAGCCTTTCCTTGAAACTGACCCTGAACCTGCAACTTCAACAAAGGTGCAGAGAAACTATGATGAGATTCCAAACACTGCACTTGCTAGTGTAAGGTATGGCATAGGGCTAAGGCCACCTGCAGCCATAGCAACGGCAGCCCTAATTGATGCAGGAATCATCACAGAAGACATCACAAGGAAAGTGATTGATAAGAACAAGGTCAAGAGAGCACAGGAGAAGTTGATGAGAGAGCTGAGGAAAGAGTGTGAGGAAAAGTGCAGGGAAGAGGTGGGGATCTCCTGTATCCTCTGATTAGACACTGTGATGCCAACTGTGAAGAGATCTGCTTGGTATGTCCACAGTGAAGCCTCATCCAAACATTGATGTGCTCTAAGGTTCAGAAGGAGATAATTTAGGGGATGGAAATACTCCTGGCTATCAGGGGAGACACCAAAAGCTGTCTCGTGATCAGAGGCGAGACAGGCCTCTAAGCTCCGCCCATTTCTGTGATGTAATGGGAATGGCCACGGTTGAAGGCTTGCTATTTTACTGTACTGGTTATTTTTCCGACTTGTACACACTATTTTGGAATATGATATCTGAATAATGACATTTTGGAAACTCGATAAGAACAACGAGAAACTCGAGATCACTATAATTAAGAGGAGGAAAAATAAAGACAGCGATGAAGGTCGTAGATCGAAACGCCGACTCGACGCAGAAAAGGGCTATGATGGAGAAGAATCTGATGAAAGAGACCCGTTTAAGAAACAACATAAATCTTTATACTCTTAGATAAATAAACCAATATGTGTTTAACATGTTTCTTTTATTGAACATCCGATAATATTGTGTTACATAAGGGCGAAGACCTAAGGGTGTGAAGCGCCCGCGAGTGAAACGAGCAAGCGCCGCAGGCCAAGCAAGAAATGTTCAAAATGATTAAAAAGAGAGAGAGAGAGAGAGAGAGAGAGAGAGAGAGAGAGAGAGAGAGAGAGAGAGAGAGAGAGAGAGAGAGAGAGAGAGAGAGAGAGAGAGAGAGAGAGGGAGAGAGAGAGAGAGAGATGATTTTACCAGACTACGACACCGACTTCGTGTCAACCAACACTGAAGATTCACTAGAGGAACTGAATGATGACATTCTGGAAACTTGATAAGAACGAGAAACTCGAGAAGATCTTCGCCATAATTAAGAGGAGGAGAAATGAAGACAGCGATGAAGGTCGTAGATCTAAACGCCGACTCGACGCAGAAAAGGACTATGGTGACTGATGAAAGCGAATGTCTTTATACTCTTAGGTAAATAAGAGCAATGGACCGGCCATATTGGTGCGAGTTAAGGCGCCCTCGGTTAAGGAAGGGGGAAAGCAGCCTTATAGTCCAGGCATTTTACAACAAAATATACCTCAGCCTGTGACTAATTGCAAAAGAAGGTTGAATACCTATTTTCGATTAAGGAAATTCTCGTCTACAACATATCAAAAGTCTCCAAAAATCTGAGCAAATTGAGGAAATTGACCAAAAACGAGTTTAATTGGAATCCTGTATGATGCTTCGTGAGAACGAGGCTGTGTCTGTTTTTCGCTGTCTTTTTCCACGTGCAGCATAACCTAGCGGACAGAAACGAGTCTTGGGAGTTTGTAGCCCAGGCAAGTTCACTATTATACCCAATATAAGATAAATAACATTCACTAAAGCTTCTTCATCACCAGGAAAATGCCAACCATGCAAAACGTGTACTGGTTTTAGTCATTTAGCGTTGTGAGCTCATTTTCAATTGGGAAATCAACAGGTATATTATTAATTCGAATAAAAGAAAACCAAAGAAACTACTTCCGTTTATAAATTCAGTAATCTATCTTACTGATGTGATTTGTGTAATATTCATATAAAAATAAACACCAAAAACTATAACTATTACCGTACGTGAGAGTCAGTCTAGAAAATGTTTATATTTTGACTGCTGAGAACATGATACTAGACATTAAACCATTATGGGGAATGAATTTCACGAAATTTCGATGTTTGAATTAAATGTGGCTATTATCCATGCCCGCCTTTACCGAAGCAAACAACACTTGCAAGAGCTGACAAAAGTGCAGTTTAATTCCGGCGAATAAAACAAGGATGTGTCCAATGCAAGGCAAGCAAGAGATATGACAGACACCTTGACCATCCTTGATGCTGTAGCTGCTCATGATCGTTTCTCTCAAGATGCCGACAAAAACCCGAAGAATGTCATGAACGGTATAGAGGCGAATAGCAATGTTAATGTCGACACAGCCAGGAGCGTCGGAGAAAAGATCCTGTCCTCCATGAAGATGAAGACTGCAACAGAGTATGCATTCACACGAAATGCCCAGGCAGTTACTACAGCATCCAAACCTTCTATAAAGATTGGCAGCGAGGACGTTCAAGTTGACCCTCAGCTTTTATTTCAGCAGCTAATCATCGCCTGTGATGATACTCAGCTCGAAGAATTATTTCAATATGACCTGTGCGTTTATCCAACCACTCTATCCTACATATCACTCACGTTAAGCTAATCCCAACAGCCAGCTTTAGCTGATGCAATGTGCTCAAGACTTACACTGGAGGCCAAGTCACAACCTCAGGGAGATGTGCAGTGTGCGTTGGATGGAGGTGTTCTCCACCGAGAGCCATTGCCAAGAGGTTCGCTGATGTGCAAAGAGCTCTGCGATTTATACTGTACATATGTCTGCCGGAAATATGGAAGAGTGATGGTAGTCTTTGATGGCAATGACACAGCAGATGCAACTATCACCTTCATAGAAACCGGGATACATTTCTCGAATCCCCAAAGCAAGCAACGCTTCCTGCACAAAATGCAGGTTGTGTAACTCACCATGCTGATGGTGATGCTGATCTTCTGATCGTAAAAACTTCTATTGAATCTGGCAAAACTAAACCCACAGTTCTTGTTGGGGACGACACAGACTTACTGGTCCTCTTGCGTTTTTATACTCAAGAATATGACTACTTACTAAGAGCCACGCTCAAGAGTACACCGTGTCTGGCATATGGATATTAAACATCAACTAGGTGACGAAGTATGCAGGAATCTCTTTTTTCTGCACGCTGGAACCTACTGCGACACCACTTCACGCCTACATGGAGTTGGTAGTTGGAGTTGGAGAATGCACTTTATGGAGCAGGCCAAAGTGTTTGGCTTTAGCCTACTCCATACCTCTGCATCTGACGTTGTCACTGCAGATGAAAAGGCACTTGTCATGCTCTTTGGTGGTAAAGCAGGCACCAGTCTTAACAAGTTGAGGTATCAACGATACTATGAAAAGTTTGCATCGAAGACCTCGCATGTCCAGCCACAGAATGTCCCACCAGCTGCTGCAGCGGCACGATTCCACAGTCTGCGTGTCTATCTCCAGGTAAAGCAGTGGCAAGGAGAGGATTCACCAATGATAGAGGATTGGGGATGGAAATGCGATGATACTCTAATCATTCCAGTTACGAGTGACTTGCCGCCAGCCCCACAATCTCTGCTGTAGATAATACGTCGTAACTGTCCGTCGGATTGCAATACCATGAGGTACACCTGTAGGAGGAATGGCATGCAGTGTTCTCTAATCTGTGGCCAGTGCAAGGGTTCAGCCTGCACAAATCCCACCCAAGACTATGACTGATGACTCTGACGATAACTGACTAATGCAGCATTGTATATAACTTATGTATAGAGTAAATAACAAAAAATGTTCAATGTTCAGTCCAAAACTCGGTGCAAATGCATTGAATTAATTCTATTAACAGCTGCTGTTTAGTTTTCTTAATCAAATTGTGCAAAACCAACATTTCCGGTTTTCCACCTCGTTTCTAAGCAGTATGGCATCGTGAATAAATGTAAAACCCTTTTCGAAGGTGTCCCCGTACTTTAATCTTTAGAGGCTTTTAGTATGTTTTTGTTTAAGTTACATTCAACCAGTTTTTAATGAAAAAGCTTCTTTTGCAATTAATCTCGTGTAATTCCAAAATGACTGGATTATTAGGGAGTTACGGCGAAATATAAATGACATTTTTCAGCCCTAGACAGCCCTAGACCAGTTAATGCAACATTACGTTTTCTATTTTACTCAATTATAGTGTCATTGGGTGTACATAAACCAATTGCGGACTACTAGATAAAGCAACAAGTGTAGTATTCCAACATAACTGTGATTTGCTTTTCCCGATAGATGCAACCACACACCGTTTTTTGGGTGAATAGAATTATTTAGTAATAGCTTTCGTCGTGCTCCGAGCGAATCTAGCACTCATTTTCTTCGCAAACGAAGTATAACTACGATATCGGTCCCGATAGCTGGGGAGGGCATGATACATATCAGTTAATTTGGGGGTAATTTCGAGAAATATCGGTACAATACTAGCAAGCATAGTATAATGACACATTTCTTTTGCCACGTGATGGCCTATTCCATATCTGATTGGTTCTACTGAGTGTCTATGTTCACATCACGTTCACACTCGAATCTAATTGGCTCACATGATTTCCCTTGCCTACGTCATCCGTAGCAAATTCGTCCGATTTTCCGTCACTCAACGACTTTTTATCATTTGTCGCGGCGTTGGAGGCGTAAGCTTACTGCGGCTCCTAGAAATCGTGCATTTTATACCTTCTCTAACACCGTTATCAATTTGCGCAGAAAATGGTATAGAGGCAAATTCTTAGAATGATGTGTACTACCACTGGGTAAGCTCAGATTCTTTAAATTAGGTGTGGGGTTGCATTTTCAATAATACCAATTTTGTTGAAAAGTTCTATCATGCCACGGGCTGGACATAGCGTTGTGTTTACGAAATCAGCTGATTAGCATTTACGGCTTGTGATTGGTCAAGATACCCTAAGAGCCGCCTGTAACGGCAGCTGTGATTGGCCACCGAAGATCCGACGCCTTAAACTCCCTTCTCCTTTCGCTAATCCTTACCTTACCCTACGGACATCCTTACAGAATCCCACACTTCTTCCTTTGATAACTTTAACCATTATCAACCCCTACAATAACCCACTTACTCACCCTCTCTACCCTCACCCCTCTTTGCCCCTTTCATTAACAGATTATACTGACCGACTATACGACGTTTTGACGTGTCGCACCTTTAATCCTCAAGTAACCCCTCTCTTTACTCTTTTCACCTTGTTATAGTGCTATATGACCTTTGATGTCTAGCACATTTATTTTGCTTTGTAACTATTACATACGTACTTGTCGGTGATTTTGAATAGGATTCCCTGTTGTTGGAAGAGAAGTAAATATGGAATTTGTGAATTTCTTCAATTACTTCCGTACAGGTATTGGTAGACTCCATTTGATCTAATTGCCCTTTCCCCCCTATACTGACGAGTCCTCTCAGTGTTGTTACATAATTACCCATTGTCGGGAATGTTCTCATCTATCTCCCAAACAGTATAACATCACAATATAAAATAGATACATTATTTAACCAATAATGTAACAACATGCAACATAAAGTACACCTAAACCTCTTTATAGAAAATACTTTAGATGTATAACTTTTTAAAAATGTGACATTGAACCTGTAAACTTGATTTATCTAAAAATTATACAACTATTTATAGTGTCCTGCAGGGATGAAGGTGTAAAGTCACTCTATGGGACTGTAGCTCTGCCTTTGGTGATCCCCAGTTGGAAGACCCAGCTGAAGTGACACTGGATGAAATTTCCGCCGTGATGACTTTCATTCTACCACATCATATTAGTTCATACCAGGATGGATTTAGCAATTTTTAAGTGTAATTTATGTAAGCGTGAGAAAATATAAGTACTTGCATCAAACGATCTGATGTCATAAAAATAAAAATACAGTTGACGGAAAAATATTCTGTAGTGACGTCAACATCTTTCGGTCATCTTTTGTTTCCGTTTAGCAGACGAATTTCTGTAGAATTTTAGCCCTGGGCACAACGTATTATT
>NW_020869887.1:152317-154817 GCF_003789085.1 Penaeus vannamei
TGGACATCGTAGAGTTATTGGGGCTCTTTCGGCCTTAAACAAGGTTGTAACCGATAATTCACATCCCCTCTATTAGTTTTTACCTGATTTTTATCAACCTGCAAGAATTACCAGTTCTATGACCATCAATTTAAGGACATTTGGTGTAAGTCGATCGTCTACAAGTCAGTTTTCTAGATGCTTTTTTTTTAACTGCTATTTGTAGACTTTGGAATAGATTGCCTTCAAAGATTGTAACTTCTCCGACTCTAAATAAGTTTAAAAGATCAGCTAACATGTTTTCCTTGCGTAAATAGCTGACTTGCTATTTTTTCATTCTTTCTTAGCTGTATCTTGACCAACACTGACAACTTTGGTGGTATAAATCTCTTTTTTTCAGTGTGGCTCTGTATAATAGCTTACTATAATACTAATAACAATATACTGATAGCACCTTTTACTACGTACTTCATAAGTTACAAACCATATGCTCTGATACTGATACTAAGAAATACTGTCTGCAGGAGGTATATGGTCTAAAGGCTACACTCCATTCCGCAGGCGACACGGCGCTGCTTGCATCCTGGCTATAAGTCATGCCTACAATTCTAAGTGAACCAGAGGGCAAGCTGGCGAGTGATTCCTGCGCCAAAGCCCTGTGCGCGCTCCGCGGTCGCCGGGGGAGGCAGCAACAGGTGCGCCTCCTCCGCCGCCGGGAGCCAATCACTCACCCAATTTGGCGTCTTTTGTCAGCTTCTCCACCACCTCGTACTGCAAGGAAGACAAACAGAAATGGGCTCTAGCATCATGTCTTTATACAAATACATACACATCTATCTATCTATAGATAAATAAATACACATACACAATATATATATCTATATCTATCTATCTATCTATCTATCTATTTATATCTATGTCTGTATATATATATACAAGTATATATCTATATATATATAAATATATATATGTATATATGTATATATATATATATATATTATATATAATATAGATAAATAAATAAAATAAATAATAAATATATATATATATATATATACATATAGATATAATAGATAAATAAATAAATAAATATATAAACATATAAAACATACATATACATATCTATCTATATAACTCTACTCATATACATATATATATGTATATGTACTATTATATATATATATAATATATATATAATATCTATATATATATATCTATATATCTCTACATATAAAAGTTTGTGTGTATCTCTCTCTCTCTCTCTCTCACACACACACACACACACACACACACACACACACACACACACACACACACACACACACACACGCACACACACACACGCAACACACACACACGCACACAACACACACACACACACACCGCCTCCCATCGCCTCCTCCCGCGCGAGCGAGCGAGACAAGCGTCCCAAAAAAACCCTCCCGAGGGAACCGTCCGCCCCGCCGCCGCCGTAACAGCGGGATGCAAAACAGACAAGATTTCTCCCGGTTCGTGTTGCACTGCTGCAAACCGCGGACCACGAGAGACGGGGGGGAATTTGGAGCGACGCGCCCACGCTCTTCAGGGCGGGGCTGGCGCTGAGGGAGAGGGGGGGGGGGGAGGAGAGGGGCGCAGAGGGAGAGGGACGGAGAGGGAGAGGGGGAGGAGGGGGGAGGGAGAGGGACGGAGAGGGAGAGAGGCGAGGAGGGATAGAGGGTGAGAAAGAAAGAGAAAGAGGGGAAAAGTGAGAAAGGGAGAGAGAAGAAAAGGGGGAAAGGGGGAGAGAGGGAGAAAAGGGGAGGGAAGGAGGAAGGAGGAGAGAAGGAGAGAGAGAGGCAGTGGTAGGGGAAGAGGGAGAGGGAGAAGGAGTGGGAGAGGGAGAGGAAATGGGAGGGGGAAATGGAGAGGTAGAAGAAAGTGAAAAAAGAAAAGGAGAGAGGAGGAGGGGTAGGATGGACGATAGGGAGTGGGAGAAGGGAAACCCGAAGAGGGAGAGAAAGAAGGACAAGGACAGGGAGAGGGAGAGGGATGAGAGGGGACAGAGAGGGATAGGGAAAGAGATGGGGTAGGGAGAAGGAGGAGAGGGGAGGAAGGAAGGGAGGGAGAATGAGAAGGAGGGAGGAGGGACAGAGAGGAAAAAAAAACTGAGAATAGGAGAGAGAGAAACTGAGAGAGAAGAAAAAAATAAGAAAGAGGAAGAAGAAAAGAAAGAATGAACCGAAACAGAATAAGAAAAAGAAGAAAGAGAGAACGAGTGGAAGAAGAGAGCAAACGAAAATGATAGAAAAAGAGAAAAGTACACATAGAAAAAAAAATAAGGAAGAAAACAAACAAAACAAAGACACAGACAAGAATACAGACGAACATGCAAAACCAACCAATAAACAATAACAAAGCAGTAAACAGACAACCCCCCCCCAGCCACCCCCAGCGTACTCGCTTATGCAGAAGGGTTCCGGGCCCTATAGCCACACGCCAATCATGCGCTCGGGCGGATAGGGGAGGGAGAGGGAGGGAGAGG
>NW_020869887.1:159817-177344 GCF_003789085.1 Penaeus vannamei
AGTTTCGGTGTTTATTTTTTTAGTTTCCTGTTTTGAGATGTGATGGCGATTAAAGAAATGCTTTTTTTCTCTCTCTCTTTTCTTTTTTAGGGGGGGCATTGTGTAGATGATGGATAACCGCACTAGATAGCCAGATAAGATTTCCTTTTTTTTATATCGATGTAGATATTATTTTTGGAAGGGATTGTGGTCAGTGGGTGCTGTCACTTGCAACATTCCACTTTGGTTCAGTGACAGCATCCTGAGAGGAACCGAAGGGGGGGAGGGGGGAGCAGCTCGTTACGACAAGCTAACAGGCGCTCCCTATCCTACACTTCGCTCATGTCAGGGTATCTCAGGATACTTTTGATGCCTTAGGATACCTCAGGATTCCTCAGGATTCCTGAGGATAGCTTAGGATACCGTAGGGTACCTTGGGATTCCTCAGGATACCTTAGGATACTTTAGGATACCATAGGATACCTCAGAATTCCTCGGTGTAAAGTGGTTGACAGGCTGGCCATCGGTCATCTCTCACGGAGTTAGGTACGAGTCTAGGAGCGCGGGTGGGGCGGGGATGGGGAAGGTAGGGGGGGGGCAGGTGTAAAGCTGTTGCGCACCTCTGTTATGAGCACCTGTTGGGAAGGTCTCTTGGGAAGGGCGCGGTTGCTGTCTCGGGTCTGCTTTCCTCATCTTCTACTTCTAATTCTTATTTTCCTTCTCCTCTTCTTCTTTTATTTTTTTTTTTCTTCGTGTTCGTCGTCGTCTCCGTCTTCGTCTGCCTCCACTTTTTTCTAATTCTTTTTATTTCCCTTTTCCTCTTCGTCTTCTTATTATTCTCTTTCTTTTCTTTTCTTTTCTTTTCTTTTCTTCGTGTTCGTCGTCGTCTCCATCTTCGTCTGCCTCTACTTCATTCTTCTTTTTTTCTTTTTTTTCTTTTCTTCTTCTTCTAATTATTCTTTCTTAGCGTCGTCCTATTCTTTTGTTCATGTGGCGGCGTGGAATGAAGTCAAAGGTCTTCGGGTGTTTTTTTTTGTGTTTTAAGTTGAGAATGTTGATGGGAATGCGAACTGGAATGCGAACTAGTCCCTCTAGCCTCCCCCTCCCCCTCCCCCTTCCTCTCCGCCTGTAACTTTACTGACCCCCCCCCCTCAGTCCACCCCGTACCGCCCCTCTCACCCCTCACGTAACCCCTCCCCTCGGGCCTCTGTACCCCACAACCCTCACTGACCCCCCTTCCATTGTTCAGGGGCTAAGCCTCGACCAGAGCGTCCTCCATCTCCTCCTCCTCTCTTCTAATCCTTCTTCATCTCCTTCTCCTCCTTCTCCTCCCCCTTCTCCTTCTTTTCTTCTTCTTTTCTTCTTCTTCTTCTTCTTCTTCTTCTTCTTTCTCTTCTTCTTCTTCTTCTTCTTCTTCTTCTCTCTCTCCCTCCTCCTCCTCCTCCTCCTCCTCCTCCTCCTCCTCCTCCTCCTTGTTGTTTTTTTCCTCTTCGTTCATGTAACGGGTCTTCAAAAATTCCCCCGAAAATACATCGGATGCCACGTTGCAGCTGCAATGCGAGAGGTTCCCCCTGTGCCAGTCTTTGGTTGGGTGTTTGGGTTGTGCAACGTCTCGCCTTAACGATCCTTGTTGTTGTTGTTGTTGTTGCTGTTGTTGTTGTTGTTGTTGTTGTTGTTGTTGTTGTTGTTGTTCTTCTTCTTCTTCTCCTTCCTTTTCTTCTTCTTTTTCTTCTTGTTCATGTTCTTCTTGTTCTTCTCCTTCTTCTTCTTCTACTTTTTTTTCTTTTTTCTTCTTCTTCTTCTTTTTCTTTTTGCGTTGATATGCGGGATTCGTTCACTATGGTGGAAGTTATTTCGGATCGTTGATAACCGGATTCAGAGAAGAAAGAAGAGTAAGAGGGGGAGGAGGAGAAAGGAGGAGGAGAAGGAGAAGGAGGAGGAGAAGAAGAAGAAAAGAAGAAGAACGAGATGGAAATGGAAATGGAGATAGTGTAGGAGAAAGAAGAAAAGGCGGAGGTGAGTTGGATGCTTGGAGGGAGCCCATCGCTCGCCTCTCCCGCCGCCGCCCATCGCTCGCTATCTCATTTACGCACTGATTCATTTTTAAAATCCCCGACGGGGGAGGTTCCCGTCGGCTGCAGGTTCCCCTCCGCCGGCGGGACATTGACGTGGCGTAAATAAGGGCATTGCGGTTCCAGTAATCCAACTCGCTACAAAGGATGGGTGGAACTTGACTCGTGCGGCCGTTTACAGGAACCACGCGCCACGCACTCGCCTCGCGGGGGGACTGCGGGGCGACCTTGCGCTTCGGGGGTCGAGTTTTTTTTTAATTTATTCATTTTGTATGCTATGGGGGATTTATGATCATCGTCGTCGTAATCGTTATCGTCGTCATCGTCATCGTCATCGTCATCGTCATCATCATCATCGTCGTCGTCGTCGTCATCGTCATCGTCATCGGCGTTATTATTCTTATTGGTATTATTATTAACATGATAGAAATTTCGTTTGTGTTGCTCCTACTGCTACTACTAATTACACACATCCCTTTATGTTTTACATGCACAAGGGTCTGTTTACGTATGCATTCACTTCCATTCATTCATTCATTTTCTTCTGGATTATGCATGACCTCCCCGTATGGCCGGCCTGTGTCAGCGACCTGCATGCCAAACAATCCTGTGACGTGCGCTGCCTTGGCTCGCTCGCCGCTTTGGCTTCTTATTGCGAAAAGTTATTATCACAGGAGGGCTGTGTTGGGGCAGCTGAGGCGAGGCCGTGGCCGCGTCCGAAAGGCTGTTCTGGGAAGCGGCGAGATGTTATCGTTGCGAGTTTGAGCAAGTTGTAAGATGATTGTAATTTTTTTGTTTTTGTTTATTTTATCTTGGGATGTATTTAAGATGTTCTGGCGCGCTGTATATGGCGGCTTGGCCCGTCGAACACCTGCAGGGCGCTGGAAGTAGTTGTAATCGGGGGGCGATGTATATATGGCCTGCTGCCCGGGGCTTCTGTAGGCTGTGGGACGCAGGCTGCCGGACACAGCGACGTGTTGAGGGGCGCAATGTATCCATGCCATGTGGAAGGCGCTGTTGTGCGGGAAGGGAGGCGAGGCCGAAGGAAATCTGTTTTGGTTAAAGTCGTGATGATTAATGATTTATGCTTTTGTTCATACTTGGAGTGGGCTTGATGCGAGGAAATAATTTTTGAAGAGAATGTGATTTAAGGGGTTGATACGCTTGCGATGAGAAGGGACTAGACCATGGGTTCCCAGCCCTTTTCATCCTGTGGCTGCGAACAATGTCTAATTATCTCCGTGGCCCCTTCAGTGGCTGTTATCTTTTCGGATTCAGTTATATCTAGTTATGAATAGTGTAATGGAGTTAATAGCTATAGGACAATAACACTTCATAGGAAAATTCCAGTTTATTGATATGTTAGAGATACATGTAGGTACTGTAAGTGAGATAAAATTCAGTTTAATTCGGTCAGAGTTTTCATATTGCTCCATGGCGCTCAGGTTAGGAACCCTTCGATTAGACGGATATTTTAGGGGAGAAAGAAAGGAGAGAGGCGATAGGAAGAGGGGGAAGACGCCATCGAGAATGATTTGTTTACCGAGGACCGATTGCATCTCGCGGCCTATGGGGTGATTGGCGGTTGGGTGGGTTGGGGAGGGGGGGTGATAGGGAGGGGGAGGAAGGATGGGGTATGAGGGGAGTTGATAAGTATAGTCTGGTTGAGAAGTGATTGAAGGGGAGAGGGAGGGGGAGGTAAGGGAGTGGAGGAGGGGGAGGAGAGGAGGGGGAAGGGGAGGGGGAGGGGAGGGAGGGAGGGAGTAACAGACTGGGTTCGGTGATGGGTAATGACAGGTTGTTGCAAGGGATGTGTGTGTCGTGGCTCCCCCCCCCCTCCTCCGCCGCCACGCCTCCCTCATGAAGACGTTTCCGGCGCGGATAAGGCAGCGCCGCGGGAGTCGGCGGCGGGCCTCGCCTCCTTCGCCCCCGACGCCGCTCTCTCATTTCTTCTCTTCTGCGTATTTCTTCTTCTTCCTCTTCCTCCTCCTCCTTATTTTCTTCTACTTCTTCTCTTCTTCTTCTTCTTCTTCTTCTTCTTCTTCTTCTTTCTTCTTCTTCTTCTTCTTCTTCTTCTTCTTCTTCTTCTTCTTCTTCTTCTTCTTCTTCTTCTTCTTCTTCCTTCTTCCCTCCTCCTCCTCCTCCTCCTCCTCCTCCTCCTCCTCCTCCTCACCGTTACCTGAAATTATATCCTTACCCTTTTTCATTTTTTTCATCTTCTTTTCCTTCTCCTTCAACTTCTTGTCTCCTTCACTTCTCGTCATTCATCTCTCTGTTCCCCTCCCTGCCTTCTCTGCCCTTCCTCTCCTTATCACTCCAATAGGCTCGGTGATTAATCCCAACTCCTGTAATTAGCAATTAATTTAATCCACGAAAAGCGATTCTTTTAACGATAGCGATAATGGCGGAGATAAGCCGGCGGCATTACACGCTGTGGCCGCGTTAGGCCTAAGACGCGCCGGGGTTTGTAAAGCAAATTTTATTATTGTTTTTTTTATTTATTTATTTATTTGTTTATTTGTGTGTGTGAGTTTGAGTGTGAGTGTGCGTGTGCGTGTGCGTGTGCGTGTGCGTGTGCGTGTGCGTGTGTGTGTGTGTGTGTGTGTGTGTATGTGTATGTGTATGTGTATGTGTGTGTGTGTGTTTAAGTGTATGTATGTATGTATGTATGTAAACGCGCGCTTGCCCTGTGTATCTGCTGTGCATTTTATATTGTATCTGCGTCCCCTTTTACCGTCACCTTTGGCGAGGGTTCACCTGATGTTTGGCTCTCGGTAATTACCACAGGGCGAAGGTGTGCGCTGAACGTGGGCTGCTCGACCAATGAGCTCGGGTCACCAACTGCCGGCCCTTCTTTGTTATTGTTATTGGTGTTATCATTGTTATTGTCGTGGTCATCATCGTCTTCATCGTCGCTTGTCATCATCATCATCATCATCACCATCATCATCATCATCATCATCATCATCATCATCACCACCATCATCATCACCATCATCCTTACTTCATTTTCATGATCATTATCATCCTCATCATCATTATCAGCATCATCCTCATCTTCATCATCATCATCACCATCACCATCATCACCATCACCATCACCCTCACCACCACCATCCCTATCATTGACACCATCATTATCATCATTATCATTGGCCACAAGTATGCGCTTGCTCTTGACTTTAGTGGTTCGGATGAGTGATTTCAGGGTAACAGCGGCGCAGTGAGGAAATATTTTGGATTTAAAGTTCCCGTTATTGTATGGAATGGGGGAACTAGAATTGTATCGCAGAATTTTCATGCCATGACGGCAATGCGGAAGAAAGACATGACGGAGAGAGAGAAGGAGAAAAAAACATAATAAATGATTAATAAGATTCCCCGCTTTTTTGGGCGCCGACCGTTATGGCTTGGAATAGTAGTCGGTGGCCTCGCGCGCGCGCTCCTGGGGGGGAAGAGCTTAGGGAAAAGGGGTAAAGGGAAAGAAAGAGCTTGAGGAAAAGGTAGAAGGGAAAGGACGAGTTCGGGAAAAGGGAGAGAGGGAAAGAAAGAGCTTGGAGAAATGGGGGAAAAGGGAAAGAGTTTAGCAAGAGGGGAAAAGGAAAGAGAGCTTCGGGAAAATAATAAAAAAAGTGCTTCAGGTAAGGGGGGGGGGGAGCTTCGGGAAGAGGAAAGAAAGGAAATAAAGACCTTCGGAAAAAAGGAAAGAAAAAGCTTTCGTAGAAGGGATAGAAAAAAAAAGCTTTCGGGAAATGAAAAAAGGTGGAAAGAAAGATCATTCGGGAAAAAATGAAAGGGAGTAGCGGAATGTCTTGAGTAGAGAGCAAAAAAGGCGATTTATTTTCCCGATTCTTAGGTAGATAAAAGAGGAAAAATGAGAGATATAAGATAACGAAGATATAAGATAACGAACAGTAGCGAATAGAAGAGTAAAATAAGAGGAAGATCAGAAAATGAAAACGCAAAAGACGGTGACGACATTGGCTGAGAGAGAAAACTCGAATTATTTTCATATTGCTTGTTCGACCGCACGGAAAATAGAGAAGGAGAATGAAGATAAGATAATTAAAATGCATGAGATAAAGGGGGGGGGGAAGGCGATTGTTTTTCTGATAAGATGCCAATCGCTCGAAAGATAAAAGAGAACACGAAGATGATTAGAAAGATAGCAAAAAAAAAAAAAAAAGAAGGAAAAATGGATTAAAAACGTAAGAGATAATAGCAAACTAACCCAGGCAGAGAGTCGATTAACTTCCTAATGAGTATGTCGATCCCTCAAAAAAAAAAAAAAAAAGAGAGAGAGAGAGAGAGAGAGAGAGAGAGAGAGAGAGAGAGAGAGAGAGAGAGAGAGAGAGAGAGGAGAGAGAGAGAGAGAGAGAGAGAGAGAGAGAGGAGGGAGAGGGAGAGAGAGAGAGAGAGAGAGAGAGAGAGAATATGATGACGAGGTGGCGCAGCATTGGGGAGAGGAATTGATGGGGAATTTGGGAGAAGCTTGGGTGGCGGGTGGGTGGGAAGGAGGGCGTCTGGAGGTGAATGGGGAAAGGGTGGGGGAGGGGGAGAGGGTAAAGGAGGATTGAAATAGGGGACTGATGATTATTGTAGGTTGAGGTGGAGTGGGGGCGGGTGGGGGGAAGTCATGATGAAAAGAAATCGAAGGAAATCATTTAGGAAGAAGTAGGGTGAAATTTAAGGAGGAGGAGGAGGAGTTTCCAACCAAGTGTTCGCGACGAAATTGCAATGTGTGTTCAAAAGGCTCAGGGAAATAAAGAAGTTTCCTTTTAGACATTGTATATTTATCACTAGCATTATCTTATTACTGTTGTTGTATTCGCACTCTCTACCTTCCCCTCCTGCTGTTCTTCTTTTTCTTTCTCCTCCTCCACCACCTCCTCTTTCCTCCACTTCCTCCCCCTGTTCCTCTTCTTCTTCTCGTCGTCGTCCTCCTCCTCCGCCTTCTTCTTCTTCTTCTTCTTCTTCTCCTCCTCCTCCTCCTCCTCCTCCTCCTCCCTCCTCCCTCCTCCTCCTCCTCCTCCCCCTCTCCTCTTTCTCCTCTTTCTTCTTTCTGCGTCGTCACCGTCTCTTTCTCTCTTTGTTTCTTCTTCTTGTCGTTCTTCCTTCTCGCTGCCTGACTAACGGACTGAAGCGAGCCTCCGAAAACCTCGTATTTACATAGATGAAGTAGCCGCCTCGACGCCTTCCCGGCCATTGCAGTTCGGGTTCATCTGCATTGGCCTTTGAGGTCGGAGGGGAATGCTGATTGAGCTGTGGGGGTATATGTGGACGTGTGTGTGTGTGTATGTGTGTGTGTGTGTGTGTGTGTGTGTGTGTGTGTGTGTGTGTGTGTGTGTGTGTGTGTGTGTGTGTGTGTGTGTGTGTGTCAGAGGGAGATAAAGGGAGGGAGGGAGGGAGAGGGAGAGAGAATGGCCATGAGAACGGGGAAGTAAGGAAGAAAATTTACAGTAAACAGAAAAAAACATACAAAAAAGTCTCTTGATTCTCCGTGTATCACGAGGAACAAGTAGGGGGCGGGGGGCTTTCTCTCGAATGGGTCAGAAATTAGAATCGCCCCTTCGCGACCTGACAAACGAGAGGCCAAAGGGGCTCCAACACATCCACAGCTGATCTTCCCTCGGGCGCCCCTCGGCTGTTCTTGCGTCCTAGACATTTTTCAGAAAGGGAGAGAGGGAGTGGGAGGTTGCAACCTGAATGCCTTTTGGAATCGCCTTAAGACCTTAATGCCATCGCGGCATGACGGATTCCCCCGCGCCCCTCGCGAGAGGGTTTGAGGCGGAGGGCGGGCGTGGGTGGCGTCTCTTGGGCCGGGGAGGCACTGGGGGGGGGGGGGAGGCATTTTGGGGGGTACCCTGGTTTTGGGTTGTGACTAAAGGGAAGGGATTTTGTCTTGCTTTTGTTTGTTTTGGAACTGGAATTAAAGAGGAAAGATTTTGGCTTATTTACTATTGAAGTAAGATGGGAAGGGGAAATTATTATTCGTTTGTTCTGTTTGCTTTGGGATTGGAACCAAAGGGAAAGGAATCTGTGTTTGTTTAGAGGTTGGCTTGGGAGGGAGAGTTTTTTTTCTTTCTAGTTTTGGATTATGCCAAGAAGAGAGAGGATTGTTTGTTTATTCCTTTTGTTTTCGTAATGGGACAGGGAGGAAATTATTTTTTGCTTGTTTCCATTGTTTGCTGACTGGCGAGAGGAGAAACGATGTTATTGTTTACTCCCGTTTGGTTTGTGGATTGCGTTTCTTCTGTTTATTGTGACATACGACGCAGAGAGGAATAGCGGTTTCGTTTGTTTAGTTTGTTCGGGAATTAAGGCCAGAGAGGCCATGCCAAAGGGTCGGGTTTTGTGGGTCACATGTGCTGTGCCTCGCTCGCCCCTTGGGGATGCGCGAGGAGCCGAAGCGGATTCTGGGAGACGTCACCTTCTCGAGATCTTGTCCCCCCCCCTCCCCCGTTTGTCTCTCTCTCTTTCTCTTTCTCGTTCTCGTTTTTTCTTTCTCTCCTCTCTCCTCTCCCTCTTTTCCTCTCTCTCCTTCACTCCTCTCTTTCCCTCTCCTCCCTCCTCCCTCCCTCTCTACCTCTCTCCACCCCTTCTCCCCGCCTTCCTCTCTCCCTTCTTTCCTCCTCAATCTTGAATTATATTTATTTTTTCACATTTTTACGTGCCTTACCGGTTTGTTGTTTACTTGGTGTTGTAATCTTTTTTTTTTCATATACAGTGGCATTTGGGATGCTTACTTTTTATATGTATGTTAGCTCCTCCTTTTATTTAAGATTTCACAGGGTGTTTACGCCCGAGTGAACAACGACCTATGGGTTAAAAAGCAGAATTAGCAGCATTCTGGTGGGCCTTATAAGCAAATCACAAACACGTATGCAGTTGAAATTTCCATTTTTATCCAGTCGTCGTGTTGCGAGAATTACGTACCAAAAGAACTGCGGGAAAAAAATCTTCAAATTATCCAGGAAATAATGATGATAATTGTAATTCACACATTTTCAAAAAATATTTTCTGTCAAAAAATTATAAGAATCCAGTCACAGACTCGGAGGTTGACGGGGTACTAGCGTGTGAATGTTGAGTATATTATTCATTTGAATGTTCTGAGTTATGCAACGCGGGGTTTGAATATTACAATCGCCAGTGGCCGTAGCGGACTGGTTCTCGAAACGCGTCCGGCTAGCTTCATTCATGGGGCTTTGAAGCCAAGTGGAGTGTCCAAGGTGCGCGAATGATTTTGACTAATGTTTGTATGTATGTACATTGTGTGTGTGTGTGTGTGTGTGTGTGTGTGTGTGTGTGTGTGTGTGTGTGTGTGTGTGTGTGTGTGTGTGTGTGTGTGTGTGTGTGTGTGTGTGTCTGTGTATGTGTATGTGTGAGTGTTTGCACGTGCATGCGTGGGTGCGTGCGCATAAATCTGCATATAATGCATAAACATATGTTTGTGCTAAATGTTTAACTACTGACATTATATACAAATTTGTACTTTCTTACTTTGTGTTTGTGTATATTTATGTTTTTGTTTTTATGTCAGTATAGGTTGATGTTTTTATATTGTTTTTATTTTCCAAATTATGTGTTGAGTGTGGTGTGAGGACTCTGCAGAGATGCAATCTCGCACACTTGGCACTCCTGACAGGAATTCTTATCGACAATTTGTGTCGCATTGTATACACAGCCGAATAATTATTGTTTACTTTCTCTCCTTGCAGGTATGTGGCTGTGACTTCAAATTGCGGCAAATGTGCGAAGGCTCAGGTGAGTCTTGGCGTCTTTAGGATGGGTCGCGGGGCCTGTGGACACGGCTCTCGAGGCCCTCGGCGCGCACGCACACCGGCGGAAACTTTAACACCAGTGCTAGCACATGCATTTGTGTGTATGCATTCAAATGTACAGGAACACACACACGCACACACCCACACGCACACGTACGCACACGCACACGCACCACACACGCACTACACCAGCGCATCACACACACGCATACACACACCACGATGTGTGGTGTGGGGTGCCTACTGGACCACACACACACACCACACACCACACCACACACACAGACACACACCCAACACACACAGCTAGCGATGTTGCACACTCTCACACAGCATGCCACATCATCACACATCACGATCCCTGAACAAGGATTTTTTTTGATTCGTTTGGTGTCGTCTTTTTTGTGTTTTTTTCGACGTTCGATTCGTTAATAGGAGCCTTTGAGAATTTTGAGCTCTTCATTCATGATGGAGCCATGTGAATTTGTTGGACGGTGTTGCGGATATCTAATCGTTTTTAATTTTTTTTGTTATTGTTCTTGGGGGAAGGGGGGGTGGGTTTTTAGGATGGAGCTGGTTTGTAGTACGATGAAAGCAGTGAGTAAGGTGTGGAGTAATCGGGACCTTTCTCTTCTTCTCTCTCATTCTCTCGTCTCTGCTCCTTTCGTCTGCTCCTCTTATTCTTCTCTCTCTCTCCTTCTGTCTCTCTCTGCTCGTCTCTCTCTTCATCTGCTCTCTCTCTTCCTTGCTCTCTTTCCTCTCTTTACTCAGTCTGATGGTAGGGTCTGTTGGTTATTTTATTCCCTTCGTCCGGCTCGTTGTTCGACTACTCCCGTTACTCCTCGCTCTTTCATTTGTCATGTCTTAACTTACTGTGTCTGCTTGGCGTCATCTTTGGTGCCCCTTCTTTCCTGGGTTCCTGTTTGGCTTCGTTACTGGAGGCCTTCGTCGCCTCGTGCTCCTTCTCGCGCTCATGGTCCATCTTCTACTTGTAGTAAATTTGCGAGCTAGTGTTGTCACAGTGTTGAAAATTAGCGATGGGTGAGAGCGGCTTGGCGCTTGTTGTCATGGGTGTGTTGGGCGAGGTGGCGGGTTGATGCCTTGGGGCAGGGGAAAGGGCATGTTGTGCATATAAGGGATTGTTTGTGCAAATGTACTGTGGAGTTAGATGGTGGTCGGCTGGTAGGTGTAGTGTGAAGGATGTGGAGTGTAGTGAAAAGTTAGTTGAAGAGGTACTTTTTTTCTGATTACGATTGTGCGTTTGTGCAGGTGTAATTCGGCAGGTGTCGCTGGTAAGGGAGTGCCAGAGGGATCTGGCTAGGGATAATTGATTTAGTGCGCGCATCAGAGTAGCGCACGGTGCGACACATATAGTTTTGATGGTTTGGTGGGTTTTCCATAATATCGTACATACACAGTATCTGGTGGGCACTACGTTTTTTTTTTGTTGTTGCACAACTATATTTTCATGTTTTTTTTCACACATCACAGCACACACACCACATCATCACACACACACACACACACACACACACAACACAAGCATGTAGTTTTGTTTGTTTTTTTTTTTTTTTTCACACACACACACACAATCAGATGTTTTTTTACTATCATCACACATACACATACTGATTGCATCAAGGTGGCGAACTACAACAACTAGCTACACACACATAACATTACCACACATCACACACAGATATAATATATATAATTACTATATTATATTATATATTTATTGTTGTATATATATAGTTAATTTTACATTAATACATATGCATAACGAGTAAAGATACTATACATCATACTGAGGGCTTTTAGCATATCATTACATACATATTATTGCAGAGGTAGGGCAGTGAGCAATAGTGATATCATGGTTACATATATTTTATCATATTATTGTTTACATATAGTTGATTACATTTTATTATTATTCAGTTTACATTATACTGTGACATTGTACATATTGATACATACATTTATATTGGGTCATTACATATACTACAATTATCATATATTGTCAGTTATATTTATTTTAATAATATAATATATATTAGAGGTATTGCATATTAAGTGTATTATGGTTAGTATTGTCATAGTATTTACATAGGTTTAAGTTATAGGCATTACATATATATGTTTTTTGTCATAAGTATACATATCTAGTATATGTTATTGATATTTTATGTAAGCAGTTATTTGATTCATTTATTATACATACATATGTGATAGCGATATATGGTTATCATTATGTTTAGTCATGATAGTACAGTTATTAGTAGGAGTTTATTATTATATCATTGGAGATTTTATATAAGCATTTTTGTAAATTCTTAATATTTTTTTTATTTTGCGGAGCATATATTCTACATATATATTATTTTATCATATATTTTTATATGTAGGTGGTGTGTTATATGGTATATTGTTTTTATATATTATATATTGATCGGTCATTTGAGTAGTAGTTTGTTGTGTTATTAGTAGGTATTAACATCGATATTAGGTTATTTAGGCTATAGTATACGCATTATATATTGCATGATAATATATTCAGTGAGTTATTTTGAATATATATTTTATTTATATAAATATATATATATATGAGGGTATTATATATAGGGGTTTTTTTGGTTTGTTGGTTATTAGTATTATATTTGCTTATTATATCTAGTGATGTAGTGTTTATATATTATTCTGTTTGTGTATTTGTTTGTTGTGTGTTGTGTGTTGTGTGGTGTTGTTAGGCGTGGTGGTGTTTAGCTGCTATAGATAGTGGTATTATGGAGGGGTATATATGTTTATGAATATTTAGTATGATAGGTATAGTAGTTATTAAGGTTAGTTTATTATATATATATTGTATTTATGAGCAGTCTAACACGACACACAACACACACTCGGACTACATCACCACACACACAGACATTTTGGTATGTCAGGTGGTGGACTGCTACACACATGACACACCACACACAGACACAGCACAGTGTCACACACAGACACACAGCACACGACAGTATCACATTCGATGAGCACAGTCACGATTTGTGTGTGTTTGTGCACAGACAACAGTTCATGCACATGATCATACAGTCACAGAGCCAGACACACTCAGTACCGATAGGGCATGGTAGTCGACCACAGACACACAGTCACACACAGACTACTAACAGTCACACACATACACACGGATGGTTTGGCGAGACAAGAGTCCACCAGACACACAGTCAAGCAGGCACGACAGCGGGCGAGACGGGCACACACAACACACACAACACGCACACACGAGCGGGGGGGGACGACTTTCGGCACGACGTCAACACGTGCACACGGCAGCACGTGCAGCACTGGCGAGCACACATACAGGCCAGATAGTATAGGGTATCGGGGAATAATATAATATATATACTATTATATAGTACCATATATAGGGTGTCGCAGATAGGGTAGGGGAGGCGGTATTGGCAGTAGGAACATGATGAGTATTCATAGTGATGATTGAGTGAGTATATGGCGATTATATATACTATAGTATTTTTTGTATAGTAGATAGGTGAGGGGTATTGGGTTTATATGATATAGGTTAGGATAGCCATGAGCAGTGGTAGTGTATATGATTGAGGTTACGTATAAGCATATATACTTAATAGGCGTATCATATATGAGTATCATAGTATTTTATGTGGGGTTATTAGGTTATGAGTGAGGAGTTTACGATAGTTGGTTGTTTGTAGGTTTGATATTAGTATGATTGGGGGTAGGTCATTATATATATATAGGTAGCATTATATAGTTGATGGGGTTGTTGTGCAGTATAGTATGTATATTTAGCATTATATAGTTGTATTATACATATATATATATATAGGTAGGGTACATATTCTATATGATAAGTGTGGTGTAGTGCAAGTATAGTTATTTGTGATATGCATATATTAGTATATACACGTATTACGATACATATAGTACGTGAGTATAGTTATAAGATAGGTTAGTAGTATTGTTGGTGTTAGGTGTATTATTAGTTGTGGTCTATATTTATTACATTATATAATCAGTGATGGTTGTTTTACTTATTATATATATAGTAGTATGATTTTTTTATTTTTAGTGAGATTTTTTTGTTTTTATTTCATATATACATATTTATATTGTTTCATATATAGTTTTTATATTATTATTAGTATCATTATATTATACAGTGTATATATATTTACATTATATATTTATTAGGTTGAGTGTGTGAGAGTTTATATCTAGCAGTATTAGTAGTGCATATATTTCATTATCATTATAGTATTTTGTAGGTTTATGTTACATTGTTATTATTACATCTTAGGGTATGAGGGTATATAGGTATTATATGTATTAATTATTTATTATATTATATTTTTATTGAGGGAGGGTAGGTTAAATATTTTTTGTGTGTTTGTTGGGGTTTGTCGGGTGAGTTGGTGTATGTTTTGTAGTATAGTGTTTATATATATATATGTTTACTATATATAATTTATATATATATGTTTATATATATTATATATTATATGTTTAATATATAATTATATATATTATAATATATATAATGTTTATATATGTTATATATATAATAATATAATATAATAACTAATTATATATACTATATATATATATATATATAATATTATATATATATATTATATATATATATATATATATTATATATATATATGTTTGTATATATATATATATATATATATATATATATATATATATATATATACATATAAGCCGCGCTGCGCGCAAACACACACACGCGCAACAACACACCACAGCACACACACACACACACACACACACACACACACACACCACACACACACACACACACACACACACACACACTCTCTCTCACACACTCCACCACTCACGCACTCACACACGCACTCACACTCACACACTTCACATATTAATACACTTATATACACATGTATATCACATGTATATACAAATATATGCACTCACACACAAACTCAAACACACACATGTATGATATATATATATATATATATATATATATATTTATATATATATATATATAATATATATATGTAGTATATATATGTATGTATGTATATGTAATGTATGTATGTTATGTATGTATGTATGTATGTATGTATGTATGTATGATGTATGTATGTATATATATATTATATATATATATATATATATATATATATATCAATATATATATATATACACACACACACACACAGAACATACTCACTTACTTATTAGGTACATACATGCATACATGTTACATGCATATGCATATATACACACATGCATAGTATACTCAACTTGCAGTGGGGGGTATATGCATCTTATAACACACAAATTCATTTTTGATTATGTTATATATGTATATAATTATATTATCGTTATATTAATAATTATACTTTATTTATTATACCTATATATATATTTATATTAATTATATATATTTTTGTAGGTATGTATATTATAGATGATTATATATAGTAGGTAATTATTATTTATTGGTGGGGTTGCTTAGTTAGTGTGTGGGTTTGGATATGAATATGAGGTATTGTTGGTTAATTATATATTTTTTGTTATATATATTTGATTATATGTATTATTATATTATATATTTTTTTTTATTTTTATTAGTGTTATATTTATATTGTTTAGTTTATATATGTTATTATATTGTTTTTTTTTATATTTTTATTTTATTATAATTAGCTTATATTTATTATTTTTAAGTATTATTCTATTTTTTTAATTAAATTGTGTGTATTATATTGTTTAATTTATTTTATTAGTTATTATTTGTGTTTTTATTTTTTTCTTTTCGTTTATATTGATATATTATTATTTCCTTTTGTAATATACTACATACGCTTCTGTTACGTTATATTATCATATGGGTATGGGGATTTGTTCACTTGTCTTTCGTTGTTTAAGAAGTGTCGTTGTTGTGAAAATTGAAAGAGAAGTTTTGAAGTTGCGGGATCGATTTTTTTTGTTTTTTTGTTCTTTTTATTATTTTTGGACACGAGAGGAGGGGTTTTAGGGGGGGGGGGGTGACGAGCGCTGAGCTTGTGAGACGACTCGCCGGACGCGCTTTCGTCGCAGGAGAAAGAAGCAGCGGTAGGGAAAGACGGTCAAGGCTGCTCGGAAACACGCGGGAACGGAGGGGCCGCAATTGAGGCAAATTGGGGATTATTTCCTTCGTGGCGGGTTTCACAAGGGATGGGATGTTCACACAGGTGTACACACACATGCATACGCACACGCACACACACGGCATTTTTGCGTACATTTACAAAAAGTCCTACAAATTTTCGTAATGGTTTAATTGAGGGAATATACGGAGAAAACTGTATGAGGTAATATGGCTGAGTAAGTGCCGCCCGCGCTGCAACCTCTGGCAGAAGGCCCGACGAACTTCCAGTGTTCTTGTCGGGTGAAGGAAGGGACGACGCGACCGATAGGGTCGCCCTTCCGCGTGTCGGAGGCGCTGGTGATACGGGTGTGCGGCGGCGAGGGCGGGGGAAGGGGGGGGTTGGCTCGCTCTTCTCCATTCGAATCTCTTTTCCTCTTGGTTAATTTTGTTCTATTTCTCTGTTCTTCCTCTTGTCTTTTCTCATTCTTCCTTGGCTTTGTTTTCTCTCTAATATCTTGCCACCTGTTGTTCTCTTTTGCTTTCTCTCCTCTTTGTATTTTACCCTCTCTCCTCTCTCCTTTTCTCTACCCGACTGTGTCTGTCTTTGTCATGGTTTGGGCCAGCGTCTAGGTCGTGGCCCGTGTCTGTGTCTGTTTCGCGTGGCTGGAGAGCAGGCCACGGGGGCAGGGTGTAGAGGCGTCATAATTTGTCGCGGCGGTAGAGCACCTGTTGCCAGGGGGCGTGGCGTGTGGTCGTCGGCGGGATGAAAGTACCTCGTGCCTCTCGTTACTGCCGCCTCGTTACACCCTTGCGATGAGTCGGCCCATGTGTTGCGCGAAGGGCCCGGTGGCGGCCGAGGGCACTGCGGCTGCCTGTCTACTCTTTTATGTCTTCATTTTTCATTTTTTCGTTCCCCCTCTGTCTTTTGTCGCTTTCTCTCCCTTCCTCACTCCTTCATATCATCCCTACTTTTCCTTCATTTCTTTCCTTTCATTTTCTCTCCCTCCCTCCCAGCTTTTCCCTTATTCCTCCCCTCCCTCGTGTCCTTCCTCCCTCCTTTCACCCTCTCTCTTCTCTTCCCTCCCTCCTCTTCTCTTTCCTCCCTCCTCTTCTCTTCCCTCCTCCTTTCTCCCTCCCTCGCCTAGCCAGAATGCGGTGGGAAAAGTACAACTGGCGGTTCTCACGTGCTCCCGAATGTTGCCTCTGTTCCTTTTATGTTTTTATGAATGTTATGGGTCGGGGTGGGTAGGGAGGGATGGGGTTAGGGGAGGGATGAGAGAGTTGGAGGGGATGGTAGGGAGGGATGGGGAGAGTTGGAGAGGGATGGGGTAGGGGAGGGATGGGGTAGGAGGGATGGGGAGAGTTGGAGAGGGATGGGGAGAGTTGGAGAGGGTTGGGGTAGGGGAGGGATGGGGTAGGGAGGGATGGGGAGAGTTGGAAAGGGATGGGGTAGGGAGGGATGGGATTGGAGAGGGATGGGGTAGGGGAGGGATGGGTAGGGAGGGATGGGGAGAGTAGAGGGA
>NW_020869887.1:177663-182663 GCF_003789085.1 Penaeus vannamei
ACGAGACAGAGGACCGAGAGGAGGGAGAGAGGAGAGAGGAGACAGAGAGGAGACAGAGGAGAGAAGGAGACAGAGAGAGGAAGAGGGAGGAGAGAGAGAGAGAGAGGAGAGGAGGAAGAGAGAGAGGAGAGAGAGAGGAGAGAGAGGAGAGAGAGAGGAAGAGAGAGAGGAGAGAAGAGAGAGAGAGAAGAGAGAGAGACGAGAGAGAAGAGGAGAGATGAGAGAAGATGAGAGGAGAGGGAGAGAGAGAGAGAGAGAGAGAGAAGAGGAGATGAAGAGAGGAGAGAGAGAGAGAGAGAGATGAGGAGAGAGAGAGAGAGAGAGAGAGAGAGAGAGAGAGAGAGGAGAGAGAGATGAGAGAGAGAGAGAGAGAGTGACAGAGAGAGAGAGAGAGAGATTTGATTTGATTTGAAAAGATTTTATTTACAGAACAGTGTACATGCTCTGCAAAAAGCCCGGTTAAGATGCTACAGCCATCTATCACAAACTAGCTATGCTTATATTTATTAATAATACATGCCTGAAGAGCTGTCATTATATGCTTATATTATACACATATCTAGTTGGTAAAAAAACCTTGATACTCCCTAATCATATCGAAACAAGACCGGTGTCTATGATAAAATTAATATAACCAATAATTGCTGGTCTCTGGACAGTGCTATTTGATCGATAGGATGCAGTTTTTGAGCAACAAAGTAAGTAATGTGTAAGATTATGCGATTTGGGCGCCTTACACATTTTACAGTGGTGATATGTAACTGGCTTTGCCTCCAAAACTGCATCCTGTACGCAATTAATAGTGTATTTATATCCTATCCGTAACCTGGTTAGCGTAACCTGCTGTTTCCGAGACAGAAATTAGTACACCAATCCCTGCTGCTCCATGAGGATCAGTAGAAGCATCACAGTAGATTGCAAGTGGGGGGGGGGGGTACCATGAGGTGGGTGGAGAATTTCATCTATATATTTCAAGTAATGCACTTTTTACTCTGTTATTAGGCAGAGAGGAAGAGAGAGGGGGGAGGGAGGGAGAGAGGGAGAAAGAAAGAAAGAAAGAGAGAGAGAGAGAGAGAGAGAGAGAGAGAGAGAGAGAGAGAGAGAGAGAGAGAGAGAGGAGGGAGGAGGGAGGGAGGGAGGGAGGGAGGGACAGAGGGAGAAATAGAGAGAGAAAGGAGAGAGAGAGCAGAGAGAGGGAGAGGGAGAGAGAGAGAGAGAGAAGGAGGGAGACGGTAGAGAGAGAAAGAGAAGGGGGAATGAGAGAGAGCGAAAGAGAACGAGAGCGAGGATGGAGAGAGGGAGAGTGAGAAGGAGAGATAGAGTGGGAAAGAGTCAAAGTCAAAACACTTTATTTCATTAATTACAGTGGTTATTCTTTACATAAATATATTCATATTTACAGTTTATTATTTAAGAGATGTTCTTTTAATTTCGTTTTGAAATTACAGAAGCTGTTAATGCCTCTTATATCCTCTGGTAGCATGTTTCATAATTTGGGTCCACGTATTTCCATTCATTGTGCCCCCGTATCAGTACTCGATCTCGTAACATAAAGAGAATTTACTTGGCGTGTCCGGGCACCTGATGTGGTCCCTACAGTTTGCAAGGGCATTAACCATTGTGGATAATTCCCATGAATGAGTTTGTAAATAAAAACGCATGTGTCATAACTGCATTTAGAATGGACTTTTAACTATTCGAAATTTTGGATATGCGGGATGATGTGATCAAATTTACTGATATTCCCTAATGCAACTCTTGCAGCAGAGTTTTGAGCTTTTTGTACTTTTTGCACCGGGTTTTGTTAGTCGAACCCCAAATATTTGAATAATAGTTAATAATGCTTAGAGCTAGAGTTTGCACAAGTATGATTCTGGTGTCAGTTGTGATTTGATTTCTTATGTGATTGAGATAATACCAGGGTGACCACTACTTTCCTTTGTATCGTGTCAACGTGTGGTTTAAATGTCATGAATCTAAGTGTATACGGTCTGATAGAATTGCCTTCTGTGGTTGTCATTGGTAATTTTAACTATGTTCTGTCGACCACCTATGAATATACATTGAGTTTTATGTGGATTTGGTTGACGGCCAATAGTGTCAAAATATGATTTTGCTTGTTCTTATTAATGTATTCAAGTTGTTTACTGAGCCACTATGAAGAAACTGCGAATCATCGGCAAATTGCACTAGAATGCAGTTATAAGCTATGGTTGATAAATCATTCATAAAAAAATGTAAATAGGATTGGACCTAAAATAGATCCTTTGCGGAACACCAAAAGGTACTTGTTGTTTTGATGATATACTATTATTGATTCTTACCGGTTAGGTTTTTGTATCTCTATAAATTTTAAACCAAAAGGTATCAATATTATGATTTACTAATGTGTTAAGGATAATTTCATTGTTGACACTGTAAGAAAGGTCGTACAATGTGAGCAAATTTACCTGATTTTTATGTCATTGTAAATCTCATCAGTAATTTGCAGTAAAACTGTTTCAAGTAGATAACATTTCTAAAACCATGATGCGTTTTAGATGTTACTGACCTCCAGGAAACTCGTCAGTTGATTTGCTACAAGTCTTCAAGAATTTTGCATAATATAGGAAGTATAGTAATAGGGCGATAATTATTCACTTCGTCTATATCCCCCGACTAGAAAATTGGTGTTAGTATAGCATGTTTCCAAAGCGACGGGGACATCAGTGACCAGAGAGGTGTTACTAATGGCTGTCAAATAATGTACAGTGGATGGGTATCTCCTACAGCATTTGCTTCGCGAAGGTGTTTTGTTACTAAGATGACTGTTTCTACGTCCACTGATTGTGGTGTGAAAAAAATAGTTGCGATCCTTGCCCGACCCGTGTTTTGTTGTTTTTGTTTATAGGTTAGTTTTCCAATTGAAAAAAAAGTCATTAAAACGCTGTGCTTTGCATAGGATTTGTACAATCACTAGTGAGGTGTTTGTTGTGAGGCACTAGTGGTTTAACATTTTCCCATGTTTTGTCAGAGTTGTTCTAATATTCTGTGAATTTATTTCTGAAATAATATTCTTTTACACATTGAATTGGCAATTTTACATTTTTCTTTTGACTTTATAACCTACCTGAAAGACGGCTTCATTTCTGTTGCTTTTAAGAACTTGATGGGCATTATTTCTATCGCTAATGGCTCTCTTGATGTCGTCATCTATCCATGGAGCACGGGGACGTCTGGCGGTTCGTGTCACGTAGGGAGCCAGCGCATCAATGCTGCTTTTAATAACTTCAGTGGGAATAGTTACTTGATTGTTTACATTATTTACATTGCAGAAAGACTGAGGGTCATAGTGGTTGAAATCGCGAGATTGTCTTTGTTACTGGTGGTCGCGTTGTTTTCTTTATATTTAACACGATCGTAATAAGTTCATGGTCAGCAACATGACACGAGATGACATCGGAATGGAGAACGGTGTCTGATCTGTTAGTCATTGTCAGATCTAATAGAGAAGAGGTGTTTTCTGTAATCCGTGTAGGTTTATATATTACTTGTTCTAATTTATTTTTCTTAATTATCTTAGCTAACTTAGCATTAGATTTTGTTGTCATCATTTAGGTCACCTAAGAGGAAAAGTGTTTTTTTTCTAGGACATTTCTCTAAGAACCTTTTCAATGTATTCAAAAGATTCCGAGGTAGCATGAGAGTGCTTATAGACAGCGCCAATAATGAAGGAAGGAAGCATGTTGCTTTGTACAGTAACCCAGACATCTTCTACGGAAGTATTGTTAACTGCTGTAGTATATATCCTGTTTGACTTCAGGGTATCCCGTACATATAGACGACATACTCCTCCTCCTCGCCCAGCATTACATCAGTAAACTTTAAAATTTGGAATATTGATGAAATTACTAACCATTTCCTGGTGGAGCCATGTTTCACTTATGCATAATATGTCTACGTTTCTCTCCTCAAGTAGCATTTCAGTCTTCAAAATGTCGCGAGGAGAGAGAGATCGTTTAAATACTCTTTCTTTATGGTAACGTTGATGGAGTTGCTTCGTCAAACATTCTGATCGCGCTTGTGCTTGTTTTTGGTTAAGAACACTTTAACATTGTCGGGAGAGGCATGAGTCTGTAAATAGTTAGAGAGAGAGAGAGAGAGAGAGAGGGAAGAGGAGAGAGAGAGAGAGAGAGAGAGAGAGAGAGAGAGAGAGAGAGAGGNTCCTCTTCATTGTCGCCTCTTCCTCCACTACCCCTTTCGTCCCCCCGGACCCTCCACCTAGCCCCTCGTCCCCCCGGCCCCTCCCCCCTCCCTCATCCATCCCCACTCCCCCTCCTACTCGTCCCCCCGCCCCCCCCCCTCCAACTCGTCCCCCTCCGCCCCTCCCCCCCTTCCCCTCGTCACCTTACCCCCACTCCCTGTGCGCTTCCCTGTGCTCTTGAGAGACAGAGTTATTACCAGGTCGCTGTTTATTTAGTATGCCACTTTAAGGTGGCTGTTCGCCCCTCCAGAGAAAATATATATAATTCAATAATTATATATATATATATATATATAATAAAATATATATAATAAGTATAATAATATATAATATATAATATATATAATTATAAAATAATATATATATAATATATAAAAATATATAATCAAATATATAATATTATAATTAAACATATAAATCTAATGTATATATCCTGATCCACTTTTTCGATACCGAGTTAATTATTAATATTCATCTCCAAATTTTGTTCATCAGCGACGAATCATTATATCAATCATTATATTTGCCATTACGAATCATTATATTTGCCATTACGAATCATTATATTTGCCATCACGAATCATTATATTTTGCCATGCGAATCATTAGATTTGCCATTACGAATCATTATATTATTTGCCCATCACGAATCATTATATTTGCCATTACGAATCATTAGATTTGCCATTACGAATCATTATATTTGCCATTACGAATCATTATTATTTTGCATTCGCAATCATTATATTGCATTACG
>NW_020869887.1:192663-200163 GCF_003789085.1 Penaeus vannamei
AGAAAGAGAAACAAAAAAATAGCGAGAGAAGAGAGAGAGAGAGAGAGAAAGCGAGACAGAAGAACCCAACCTGAAAGAAACAAAGGAAGGCAAAGAAGCAGAACCCCCAAAAAATAGTGAAGAAGGAGCTAGAGAGAGAGAGAAACGAATACCCCGACTAAAGGGGATAGAGAGAGACAATGTTCTACAACCTAATATCACATAAGTTTTCATTATCTCAAGACGGATGTCCCATTCGTGTCTCCCACAGACCGGCGGGTTATGGTCGAGGTGATATATATATATATATATATATATATATATAATAATTATATATATATATATATATATATATATATATATATATATATGTGTGTGTGTGTGTGTGTGTGTGTGTGTGTGTGTGTGTGTGTGTGTGTGTGTGTGTGTGTGTGTGTGTGTGTGTGTGTGTGTGTGTGTGTTGCGTACATTGTTATCTGTGTTACTTAACGCCCTTTGTCTGGCAGCACAGAAATTATCATTTTCTCCTTGTTATTGTAATTTGTGCTTTAATGGACGCTGAACATAAGTATCCGGAAAAGTGAGGGAAAATGTGCGTTTTCGGCTGGAAATTTTCTGAAAATAAAAGACAAGACCAGAGTAGAGGCGTATTTTTATACACTGAAAGCGATAGCATGTTTTACTAAACATACATGATGTATATACTTATATATATATATATATATATATATATATATATATATATATATATATATATATATATATATATTATATATAATATTTTTTTTTTTTTTTTTTTTTTTTTTTTTTTTTTTTTTTTTTTTTTTTTTTTTTTTTTTTTTTTTACGATTTTCTCAGTGTTGGAAATGTCTTTGATGATCGTAAATGGTGGAGAAAATAGATATGTAATCTCTTTTTTCTTTTCCTTTATTTCTGCTTTCTTTCTTTCTCTCTTTCTCTTCCCTCCCTCTTCTTCTCTCTTCTCACTCTCTCTCTNCACACCATAATAATCATTCATTCCATTACATCACACCACAGATATTACCATATGACCCCCCACCACTTAAATTATCAGCATTATCATTATCCTCACCCACCACAAATTATCATCACCACACCATATGATTATCTCATTATCATATCCTCACCCCATATGATTATCATCATTATCATTATCCACCACCATATGATTATCATCATTATCATTATCACACCACCACATAATGATTTATCATCACCACCACCATGTAATTATCATCACCGTCACCATATAATCATCATCATTGCTATCACTCCTGGCCATCATGGAAATTACTGCTACGCTTGTTATAATCGTTAACTTTTTTGCGAGCATTCATGTAAGACCTTAATCATATTAGGAGCCAAGAGGGAATGCGCCAAAACCTTCCTCAATATATATGTATTTTGATAATTGTTGTCCCCTGGTTGTTGACATTGATAATTGATAGATAAAATAATAATGATATTAAGCGATCCAGGAGATGGTAATGATAATAGGGTAGTTTTGATAATGGTGCTTCGGTTGTTATGTCATTAGCTTCGTTTTTTATCATTGGTGTTGTTGTTTTAATTTTTTTTAGTACTTGTTTTAATATTGTTGCTTTCGTTTATATAATTTTATTGCTATTTTGATTTCTAGTAGTGTTATTGGGTGCTCTTAGTACTAGGATTATTATGAATATTGTTATTACCATCATCATCATTACCATCATCATCATTACCATCATCATCATTACCATCATCATCATCACCATCATCACCATCATCATCATCACCATCATCATCATCATCATCATTACCATCATCATCATTACCATCATCATCGCCATTATGTTGCTACTTCCCATATTCTCATACTTGTAAAAGTGGTAACAATAGCAATATTTGAAATTTCAGATTGCTAATTGGGATATTTTTGATTATTGCAACGATACCGATAATGATAATGATGATTGTGAAAGTATTACTAGCTGCAGTAAAATTAATAGCAAGAATAGCAGTTTGTAGAAAAGATATTGATGGAATATTGATAATGATAACAATAAAATCAGCGGTTACAGTAATAGCTATTATTTTTTTTTTATTATCATTTTTGTTTTATCATTGTAGTAATAATAGTAATAATGATGATAATACTAAAAACAATGATGATAATGAGGATGAAAGTGATGATAAAATAAAAAGTAATAATAATAACAATGATAATATTAGTAATGAAAAATAAAAGTGATAATGATAATGACAATAAAAAAGTGATAATGACAAAAATAACAGTAATTCGAATGATACTAATTATGATAAGAAATGTTGAATTATGACAGTAATAGTATTTATATAAAAATTATGAAATACCAACTATTTTCATAATCGTTATTATCACCATTATTATTATGATTGACATAATTATTGTTATTATTATTATTATCATTATTGATATTATTATGATTATTATCATTCTTTGTCTTATCATTATTATCATTTACTGTTGTTGTTACCATTATTTTATTATTATGCCTTCGTTTATCGTATAATCACTTACAGTAATTAAATATGGTAATAGCATTGCGATCATCACCATTAGTTATTAAGTTGACGATCATGATTATCTTAATTATTTATTATTATTATTGTTATTAATATTATTATCATTATCTTATTATTATAATTATTTCTATTGTTATTATCATCGTTATTATTATCATTATTATTATCATTATTATTGCTATCAGTTTATTATTATCATTGTTGCCATTGGTATCCTTATTTTTATTATCACCTTTATTATTATCATTATTATTGTTGTTATCATTATCCTTATCATTGGCATTTTTATCACAGAATCTACGTATTAATCTGGAATAGAAGCATAGAATTAAGGGACTCACCATCAGTGCGAACCCTCATAGAAAACGGAGGACTCTTGGGAAATCCATTTTCTTTTAATATTTGACGACTGACTCATGTGTTTTGAAACGAAAACATTTGTACTTAGTTCTCCGTTGTTCGGGTTTGAAATTGTACCCGTGTTGTTTATCGCCATGACGATTTCAGTGACTGCAGGAAAGACTTTTACTTATTAATGAGAATAATCATTAATGTTGAACGCGTCAGAGAACTGTAGTGTACTTTGTTATTTGACTTTAAATGCAATAAGCTTGTATAAGAGGAAATAGCGTGTATACTTATGTACACACATTTATATACGCCTGGGACAAGCGTATACACATTCTCATACGCACATGCACGCACATATAAAACAAATACACATTCAAATCCATGAGACTACACAAAACGCACACGCACGCTGGAGATAAACACACTCAAATCAATAAAAGTACACATGCAACAGATACACACGCACGCACGCACACACACATGCATATACACGAGGTATCATAAAAAATGCAAGGGTAATGAGCATTATGAAATAAACCGACGAATATTAAAGAGCCTTTCGCTAGATCCGGCCATAATTTTGCATATATTATGGCCGCTTCATCAACAGCGGCACCGTGACGTACAGGGACACGTACACGTACACACACTCGCACGTACACCGCGCGCTTGCAAACTATCCACAACCATTCGTCATCTTTGAGCACACGGTTGATGATAATGCTAGCGATGCTTGACAAAGCGGTATGAGGAGATGTATTTAGATGAGTCAAAATTCGGAAAGTAATTAGGTACTCACCGATTTGGAATCGAATTACAAGACATTATGCGGTAAGCCAGATTATTCCACGCAACTTACAACCAGTAGACGCTTGGGTCTAGACGAGTGTATGTGCGTGCAGAGTGGTGCGGAACAGGTACACGGTTTCGACTCTCTTATCGACCTAAAGTTGCTCAAGGGTGTACTTAACTTTCCTTATCTCTTTATTCATGATTACACTCTGGATTATTTAGTTATCGTCTTGTTTCATCACCGGCTGCGCGGGTGTAGTTCGTTCGTTTGTTTCGACATATTCACTACTGTACATCGAGATTATTCCGTCAGTGATAAGAGATAAGAGCGTGATTCGTTTAAGTATTATGGATATGGTATCAATGGAATATTGTTTGTGATGTTGTGCGCCGATGTACAGTTCGAGTATTTTCGTGTTTATTTATATTTTCTAACTGTCATCATCTATATATACCGATTGGTCAAAGACAAACACCGAGCACCCACACTTACCGCATGCAACAGACAGCAGTTAACACACACAAACGGAATACATTAGGTGACTTTGAAAAGACATCTACACACAGAACAGAGAGGAGATCTGGCGAATAGTATTTTCTACATCTTTCACTCCGCTCCATTATCACTACACACCACGAGTCACACAGCAAGTCACACAATCACAGAGGCAGCATAAGTATCTACAAGCACATACCTGATTCTTCGCGACTTTAGTGCTTCGTAACGATGAAGAGCAAAGATGATCTGGTTCGAACGAGATGTTATTATAATACAAGGTTACTACATTCGAGTGGGCTCTTGCAATTTTAATCTTGTCATAGTTCACATCTATCTTTACATAATGACGCTAGTAATAGAGATATATTTATACTAGTAGACTAATCGTACCGTTATATCAGATAATAACGAATCGTACGTATATAGTAATATAGACATGCACAAATATTAATTAGATAACATATACGTATACAATTATGAACTACTATACATAATTATACTTGAGTAATATATATAATCTACGTTTATAATAATAGAAAAATATTAGTTATCTCAATGTATTATTATAGTAGTGCTTATCACTCATACGGAAGTAGCTGATATTAGAATTTAAGTTGAATGAAGTTTTGTTTAAGTCACATATGCATAAACTAATTAATCTATCCATATATTTACATATGATATTAATCAAATTCAACGTATTTGACATATATATATATATTGTGTTGTGGTGTGTGTGTGGCGTGTGTTGGCAGTTGATGTGTTGTGTGGTGTTAGTTATTAGTTGTGTTTAGTGTGTGTGTGTTAGTGTGTGATGTAGTGATGTGATGTTGCTGGTGTGTGGTGTGTGTGTGTGTGTGTGTGTAGCGTGTGTAGTTGATGTAATTATGTATTGATGTGTGTGTGTATGTGTGTGTATAGTTGTGTGGTCGTAGTGTACTTGTCAGTTGTGTTATTAATAGTGTCAATCGCACACACATACATCCCAACCCACACACACATCACACGAACACACAACGAGCACATCAACACCATAGTAATGTATGTATGTATTGTACTAAATATTAATATAATATATATATATGGAATAATATAGTATTATCATATATCTATGATACTTATATATTAATATATTAATATATTTATATTGATATATATGTAATTATGATATATATATATATATAATGTTTATTTTTATTTTATTATATATGTTTTGACATTACATACATACATTCCTATTACATATCATATTATATATTTTTACATATTAGCCCTAATATATATATACTATATATAGTCCATACATCATACATACATACAATAACATATGATATATATAATATACCTTTAGATATATATTAGTCTGTAGTCATATATATTATTAGTATACCTAGGAGAACTACGAAAGGCCCTAGAGATAATTCGCTCATATACGGCTTAGCACTAGGATATAATGCTTTTTTAGTGCATATATAGCTCTGTTTAATTTATAGTACTTATATAACATATGTGATATATTAACTATAATTAATAGATGATTAATAAATAATTATAAGATATATGAGTAGTCATATAAACTATAATATTAGAATACATAAATAATTTGCAAATATAATGGTAATTATAATATGACTATCGTAATATTGAGATGAGTACATATAACTATACATACATAACAATGAATACTAAATAAACAATACATAGACAATACAAATATATAGATTACATGTATGAACAATACTATGATATACTGTAGAATACATACATATATACGACAGCGTGTAATTCATAATGATGATAATATATAGCGAATATAATAATTGTTAATAAAATATTAATTAAATAGTTAAAGAAAAATAATATTATAGTAATTAATTTAATGATGATTATTTATCATAATTAGATATGTAATTGATAATTAAATAAATATAGATATAATATTAAATAATAATAATATATTTTATGACTACATATTATCTGATCACTACTAACTAGATGTTTACGCATTATAAATCATATATAATAACAACGAACAAGCAAAAAAAAAAGTGAATATGCATTATCGATAAATAGTTAATATAATTATGGTATAAATAACATATTACTCATTGATGCAATCGTGAATATAACAATAACTAACGAATGATTAAGATACAGACTCCCAACACAACATCAAATAACAATAACTACATACCAATAATGCACAGAACTAGACAACATAACAATACCATAACATAGACATAAATCGATATGAACACACATCATTTTAGCCACAATCCAATCCACACAAACTAGATCAACGAGGAGCTCGCATGATACTCCGACAACTCAAATGGCAAAACTCCCATTAATTGAGCGACCACAATCGCCAGTAAAATTGAAATAATAGAGATGATAATGATTAAAATGTAAAATAATGAATCGATAAGCACTCACATACAACATCATTGATCTCCACAGGCATGACGAAGAACGGTCGTATATCTTTACTTTTCACTTCCTCACCATACCTGCACATTCCTTATTACTCTCACGCGTCCGCCTCCACCACCGTCTTCTCCACTCACCTCACGTCCTCGTCCTAACTCAATTTCATCCACTCTTCCACTCCTCCTCTCACCTCCTCACACTCCGCACTACTACTCGCATCCGCAAACTACACGCACCTCTCCCCTTCTCAATCCTGCCTCTTTCAACTCAAACCTACTCACCAATTCTCACCGTATCCACTCACATCCAATCACCTCACACCTCAACTCCGTCACGATGCAACCTCTCACACTCTCTCTCCTCGAACGTCATCCGCTCGTAGTCTACGAAGCAAGTACAATCAGAGTGGGCCAACTTCAACTTCACACAACTGATAGAAGCAATAACTCAGCGAGAGAAGATTACTGGTATGTTCCATCTCCAGATACACATAAAGCTGAATTACGCCTTCATAAACAAAACTAGTATAAATAGTCTGAGCATCCAGAGTACACACATGACGCCAGGACCAGCGTCGCGTGCGCCGCGCGCGCGCCCTTTCATTTTGAGGCTTTGTTTTGTGCGCTTACCTCGCTCACGGGGTCGGGGAGGCAGGCGGACTTGGCAGTGTTGTGTGTGTGATATAGTTATGAAAGATATAACTATTTTAGTACCATTCGGGGAACTCAAACACTGAGACGCACCTAAAGAGCATAGTATATATTCACGAAGGAAATAAATAACACAACAACACATAACACATCATAAGTGAGTATCAATCAACGACGCTTCATGTATTTCATATTATAAACATTATATATATACAGTACTTTGATAAATTATCA
>NW_020869887.1:217663-255163 GCF_003789085.1 Penaeus vannamei
GAGAAAGAGAGAGAGAGAGAGAGAGAGAGAGAAAGAAGAGACAGAGAAAGGACAGAGACAGAAACTGACAGACAGACAAACAAAGAGAAAAAAAAACTTTAAATACAAGAAACCCATAAACGAAAAAACAGACCCCCCCAAAAAAAAAGAAAAAAAAAACACAGAGAGAGACGAATTCCGGAAAGTCAGCGGATAAAATCATCCATCCGAGACACTTCTTTAAACGGGGTGTGTTTTGGATCGGGGGGGTGGGCTGACGCGCCGTTTGTGATGTGGTTAACGTGCTGGTGAACGATTCGTGTGGGCGGTGTGCGCGTGTGGCGGTGGACTGTGTGGTGTGGTATTTCGGGGCTGGTTTGATTGTTTGTTTGAGGATGGGTTGGTGGGTGGCGGATGTGTGGTTGGGAATGTTCGCTGGGTGTGCGCTGTGGTTACGGGTTGGTCGTTGACGGTTTTAGTTCACGTGGGTGGTGGTGCGTGGTAGGTTGGATTGTAGGTGTGTTAAACGGGTGTCGGTGTGGGGGATGTCCCAGGAGTGACGTGTGGGTCGTTGGGTTGCCGTTAATGCTGTCTGCGGGCCGGGCCATGGGGTCTGGGTGTCGTGTGGTTGGGGGCGGCTGCGGTGTGGGAGGGTGTGCCGTGGGCTGTGTGGTGTTCTGTTGTTGGGTCCGGTGTGGATGGGGTGGGATGTGTTGATGTGGTTGGTTGTGGGTGGGGTGGGTTTCGTGGTGGGTGGTTGGGGAAATTGTAACGAGAGTGGTTGCTGGTGGTTGGGGTGTGTGGTTAGTTCGACGCTGGGATGTGGGAACGGGTTGGATTGGCGGGGTGCGGTTTTTTGGGATTTGGGTGGTATCTGTGTGGTAGGGTTACCGTGGAGCTTCTGTTTGGGCGGGGTGGGGGGGTGTCGGGGGTGGGGGAGTAATGGATGGTTGTGTGTAGGTCGTGGGGGGCTACGGGGGGTGGGGGGGCTGTGGTAGTGGTGGTTGTGTGGTTGTGGATTTTGGGCGGCCTGGGTGGGTGGCGGGTTGGGTGGGTGTTGTGTATTCGGATGGTTAGCGGTAGTTTATAGTTACATTGGCGGGAGGATTCGATAGGGGGGATATCCTGGGGTGGTGTGGTGTGGTGGATTTGCGGGTGGGCTTCGTAGTGAGTGGTGTGGGGGATGAGTCGTTGTTGGGTTTGGTCGTGGTCGTGATGGTTAATGGGGGGGGGGGCGTTGGTGGGATTGGTGGTGGTTGGGGGAGGGAGGGTCGCGGGTTTTGGTGTGGTGGGTTTGGTGGTGTGGTGTTGTGCGGGGGGGATGGGGTGGTTGTTTTTTCGGTGTGGTGTTCGTGGGTTCGCGTATGTGGCGTTGTTGTGTTCGCGATTACGTGGTGGAGAACGGGGTGTGCGTCGGTTGGTGTGGTAGGTGGGGGGGTGTTGGTTGGTGGGTTTGGGGCGTGGGGATGGACGGGTGGTGTGGGTGCGGTTGGTGCGTGTGTTGATGTGGATGGGTGGGGTATTTTGTGCTGAGGTGGTGTGCGAGGCGTGGGTAAGGTACGTGTGGGGGGTGTAGGGTGGGTGTGGGGGTCGTTTTCCGGGGTGTGTGTGGGGCGGGTGTGTGGTGTTAGTTGTGGGGTGGGTTGTCGTGTCGTTGTTGTGTAGTGCTTCGGGGTTGTGGCTGTGTTCTGTGTGGGTGGTTGGGTGGGGGCGGGGTGGTGGCTGGTAGGTGGGTGTAGGGTGAGGCGGTGGTTGTGTTAGGTTTGGTGACTGTGCTTTGGGTGGGTCGGCGTGGGTGGGCTGGGTTGCGGGTGCGTCCGTTTGTGGTTGTGTGGGTGATGTTGCCTGGGTTGCCCGGCGCTCCGGTCGTGATTGGGTGCGCTTGCAGTGGGTGGGCGTGTGTCGAGTTGGGGTGTGTTTGGTTGGTGGGGGTGGTGGTTGGGGGGGGTGGTCGGGGATGGTGTGTGTTAAAATTTCGCCCGTCAACAAGTCACCAGCGGCCGATGCTGTGTTAATATCAATTTATGGAGTAAAAAAAAAATGAAAAAAAATGGAGAGGAGTGAATGTAAAATTAGAGACAGCGTTAGAGTGATTACTCTCCGAACGCCAGTATAGAGGGGCGTGGACTGGTGTGTAACGGAGGGGGGTGGTGGTTGGGGCCGAGAGGGAGAGAGATCGTTCTGGTAACATCTTTTGGGTGGCGCCGGAATCCGGTTCAGACGCGGGCTCGTGTTGGGTAACTGTGCTTGGCGTTTTTTTTTTTTTCTTCTCCCTCTCTCTCTCTTTTTTTTTTTTTTTTTTTTTTTTTTTATTTTTTGAGGTGGGGGGGGGGTTATTGGAGGTGGGTGGTGTTGTTGTTGCTTTTTCGTGTTATGTTTTATTTTCTACTTTATTCTTCTTTTTATTATTATTTTTAGATTATTATTTTTTTTTTTTTTTTGATCTTTATTCTCGTACTTTTTATGATTGATTTTTCTTCGATCGGGTTGATTGTGTTTTTCTCATATATTTTAGTTTTTGTTTCAGGGTCTTTTTTTTTTTTTTTTTTTGTTTTTAATACCTCTTCCCTTCCCCCTCATGCCCCTTCTTTCTTCAGCTATGTACCCATTAAGAAATATACTAAATAAATAGAAAAAATAGACTAAATATAAAAATATACTAAATAGATGTAGAAAAATTATACTAAATAAATAGATAAAAATAGACTAAATAAATAGATAAAAATATACTAAATAAATAGATAAAAATAGACTAAATATAAAGATATACTAAAAATATATATAAAAATAGACTAAATATAAAAAAATATACTAAATAAATATAAAACATATCCTAAATGAATAGAAAAAAATAGACTAAAATATAAAAATCACTGAACATTCCCAGATTTGGAGGCCGAGCTATTCTGCGCACAGGTGAACGGACAGACGAATGATCGAAAATTGATATATGGAATTGGCAAAATTCATGGGCGATGCTGTCGACAAGGAGGAAAATGTTCCCCTCTCTTCTCTCGTCTCCCCTCACCCTGTCTCAACTCCCTCTCTGCCTCTTCTCATTCCCCTCTTTCTCTGTCTCTGTCTCTCTCTCTCTGCTCTCTTCCAGCACTCATCTTCTCTCTTTATCTACCTTCTATCCTCTCTCCGCCCATCACCTGCTCTCACCCTCTCTCTCAACCCACTCTCTCCCCTCTTTCCCCACCCCCCTGCTCTCGCTCCTCTCTCCAACCCCTCTTTCACCCTCATCCCCAACCCCCACCTGCTCTCACCCTCTCACCAACCCCACTCTTTCTCCCCCTCTTTCCCTCAGCCCCTCCTGCTCTCCACCCTCTCTCCAACCCCACACTTTTCCTCCCCCACAACCCCCCCTAACCCCTCCTCCTCTCCTCTCCCCCCCCCCCCCCAGCCAAACCCACCCACTCCATCCTTCCCCTCCCCCTCTATCCCTCCCATCCGTCTCCCACCAACCAAACACTCTGCAAACCCCCCCCCTCCCTTCCCCCCCCTCCCCATCCCCCATCCGTCTCACAACAACTCTCAACTCCCTCCAACTCCCCCTCCCCTCCTTCCCTCCCCCCTCCCATCCCTTCCCATCCGTCTCCCACCAAACACTCTCAACCCCCCTCCTCCTCCTTCCCCCTTCCCCCTCTCCCCCCCACCCCTCCCGTTTCCCTCAGGGGCGGAACATATACATCCAAAAGAAGCAGTTATGACAGCTACGTCTTTTGGGCGGTCTCATGGGCGGAGTTCTGAACTGACAAGGGAACTGCGGAGCTTCTTCAGGGTAGCTTATGTTGTGGACGGAAAGTGTGTACCTGGCTGTGTGTGTCTCTGCCCTGGGCGCCCGCGCTCTTCATCTCTCGGCTTTTTTTTTTTTTTTTTTTTTTGGGGGGGGGTAATGGTCCTTTTTTTGGTCTTTTTTTTGGGGGGGGTAAGGGGTCCTTTTTTGTACTTTTTTGGGGGGGGGAGTTGTTCTGCTTTTTCTCTTTGGGTTAGTTTTTTTTTCTATTCCTTTTTTGTCTTTCTGTTCTGTGTCTGTCTGTCTGTCTGTCTGTTTTTCTGTCTATCTGCCCCCCCTCTTTCTCTCTCTCTCTCTCTCTCTCTCTCTCTTTCTCTCTTTCTCTATCTTCTCTCTCTCTCTCTCTCTCTCTCTCTCTCTCTCTCTCTCTCTCTCTCTCTCTTCTCTCACTCTCTCTCTCTCTCTCTCTGTATGTCCGCCTGCTCTCTCTCAAACAAAATCACGACACGCCACAAGTATCCCAAAATCGCTCCCTATAAAGACATAAATAAATAGACAAAAAAGTACATAAAAAGTAGCCGATCCCACTCCCCCTCCCCTCCCCTCCCCTCCTCTCTCCCTCCTCACTTATCATCCTGGGCAGTGAACGAAACATTTCTTGCGGATGGAGGGAGAGAGAGAGAAAGAAGAGAGAGAGAGAGAGAGAGAGAGAGAGAGAGAGAGAGGAGAGAGAGAGAGAGAGAGAGAGAGAGAGAGAGAGAGAGAGAGAGAGAGAGAGAGAGACAGAGACAGACAGACAGAGAAAGAAAGAAAGAAAGAGCGAGAGAGAAAGAGAAAGAAAGAGAAAAGAGATTGAGAAATAAAGAGAGAAGAGAAAGAGAAAAGAGACTGAGAAAGAAAAAGAGAGAGAAAGAGAGAGAGACGAACAGGCTAGATGGCGGTTGATAGTCTCCAAGTACGATTGGACTGAAACATATTTGATGCTGTTTTATTGAATTAGTTTCGGTAGGGGGGGGGGGGGGAGGGGGGGGGGTAAAGGGGGTTTGAAGGGGACGTAGAGGGGGGGAGGGGAGGGGAAGGGAGGGGAAAGGGGGAGTTAAGGAGGCAGAGATGGAGGAAAAGAATGTGTGGTGAATTTTTATTGTGACAGAGGGCGTGTATATATGGTTTATGTCCGCTGTCGTTGCTTTTTTGTGTGTTTGTGTGTGTTTGTGTTGTGTGGTGTGCTGTGTGTGTGTGTTTTGTGCGTGTGTTGTGTGTGTTGTGTGTTGTGTGTGTTGTGTGTGTGAGTGTGTGTGTGTGTGCGTGTGTGGTGTGTAGTGTGTGTGTGTGTGAGGAGAGGAGAAGAGGGAGAGAGGGAGAGAGGCGAGAGGGAGGAAGGGAGAGAGGGAGAGGGAGAAGGGAGAGAGAGAGAGAGAGAGAGAGAGAGAGAGAGAGAGAGAGAGAGAGAGAGAGAGAGAGAGAGAAGAGAAGAGAGAGAGAGAGAGAGAGAGAGAGAGAGAGAGAAGAGAGGGAGAAGCGAGAGAGTGGTAGAAGAGAATAAGAGAGAGGCAGAGAGAGAATGAGAGAGAGAGAGAGAGGAGAGAGAGAGAGAGAGAGAGAGAGAGAGAGAGAGAGAGAGAGGATGAGAGAAGGAGAGTGAGAGAGAGTGAGTGAGTGAGTGAGAGAGAAAACATCTTGTCAAATCACTTTCTCTCCCCTCGCCTCTCTTCCTCTTTCCGCTCCTTTACCCACGTCATCTCCTTCCTCTCTCTCTCTCTCTCTCTTCTCTTTCCTCTTTCCCTTTTTCCTATCCCTATCTCCTCTCTTTTACTTCTGCTTCTGCTTCTTCGTCTGCTTCTCTCCTTTCCACATTTTTCTGTATCATAAGTTCTAGTTTATGTTATCTTAAGGTAATTTTATTGTATAATTTTCCTTCCCATCTTACCCTGTCCCTTCTCTCTCTCTCTTCTCGCTTCTCTCTCATCCTATCTCTTTTCATCTTCTCTCTCTCTCTCTCTTCATCTCTCCTCTCTCTGATCTCTCGTACTCTCTCTCCTCTCTCTCTCTCTCCTCCGCTTCTCCCGCTCCCTCTCCTCCCTCGTCCTCTCTGGCAACTCTCCCCCTGCATACCCCCCTCTCCCCCTTCCCCCTCCACCTGCCACCCTCTCCTCCCCCCTCTCCTCCCAGCCCCTCTCCCCCGACCCCCCACCCAAACGACCTACAACTACTCATTTGGGTCATTTGGCTAAGTGAACCGGTCGTTGTGATCAAAACCGTTAATTGTGTCTTAGTGGTCATTATCATTAACTGTCTGGGTCATTAAGGGTCGAGCATGAGAAGAGGATGGGAAAAAGAGGTCAAATGGGGTTATGTGAAGAGAAATGGATAAATTGAGTGGGAAAGGGGAAAGGGGGAGAGGGATAGGGAGTATGGGGGAGGGAGGGGGATGGAGAGAGGAAGAGGGGGGGTAGGGAAGGGGAGAAAGAGGGGGAATGAGAGGAAAGGTGAGAGGGAGGGAGAGAGAAAGAGAGAGAAAGGGAGATGGAGAGAGAGAGAGAAATAGAGAATGAGAGAGAAAGAGAAGAGGCAACATCTAATAGAAAAATACAGCAAGAAAAACGAGTAGTAATAAGAGGCTGAACGGGGAGATAGATAGATAGATAGATAGAGAGGAGAGCAGAGAGAAACAAGAGAGATAAAAAACAGAGAGATGAGAGAAAGAGAGACGAAACAACATCTAATAGAAAAAACGACAGCAACAGAAAGAGAAAGAGAGGAAGAGGAAGAGGAAGTAACTTAGAGGCAGCGCGAGCACAGATTAAGAGGGGAGAGGAGACCGAGAGAGAAAGGGGGAGAGGATGAAAGGAGGGAAGAGGGAGAGAAGGGAAGAAAAGACGGGTCAAACACTTCCGTAAACAAGATGGTTGAGTTCAGCAAAAGGGTGGATTGAGGGGGAGGGGGGGAGGGGGGTGGTGGTGGGGGTGGGGGTCGTCCGTCTACCATCCTATATAGATTCATATCGAACGTAGTATTTCTTTGCGTGTGTATTGATTCATTTATTTGTTTACTCTTTATTTCTTTTCTCTCTCTCTTTTCTCTCTTTCCTCCCTCTCCCTTCTCTCGTCTCTCTTCCCCCCCCTCTCTCTCTCTCTCTCTCTCTGTCTGTCTCTCTGGCTCCCACACAGCACACACACCACAACACACACCCACACACACACACACACACACAACACCTACAACCCCACACACACACATGCACACAAACATCCACACACCAGACACACACACACACCACACACACACACACACACACACACACACACAACCCCACCCACCCCACACACTGCACACACCCCCCACACACACACACACACACAGCCAAGCCGACATCAACGATCAATGGAATCCATCTTAAGTCTGTTCAGTGTCAGTGAATTACTTACAATTATCCAGCATCTTATAGTCTTCCAGTTGTGTTTGCTAAAAAGAATGAAAAATATAAACAAAGGATTTTCTTTTTTTTATTGTCGAGTTTTATTTGACTATGTTTGACACGTCAGGGATCTAGGGTCTAGGGCGAGGGTGTTGCGTGAGAGAGAGAGAGAGAGAGAGAGAGAGAGAGAGAGAGAGAGAGAGAGAGAGAGGAGAGAGAGAGAGATTTAAGAGAGAGAGAAGAGAGAGAAGAGAGAGAGAGAGAGAGAATGAGTAAGAAAGAGAGAAACAATGAGAGAAAAAAAACAATGAAGATAGAGAAATAACAAAGAAGAGAGAGGGAGAGAGGGAGAGAGAGAGAGAGAGAGAGAGAGAAGAGAGAGAGAGAGATGAAGTAAAGAGAGAAGAAACCAATGAGAGAAAAAAAACAATGAAAGATAGAGAAATAAACAAAGAAGAAGAGAGGGAGTAGAGAGAGAGAGAGGAGAGAGAGAGAGAGAGAAAGAAGAGGAGAGAGAGAGAGAGAGGAGAGAGAGAGAAGAGAGAGAGAGAGGAGAGAGAGAGAGAGAGAGAGATGTAAAAAATCTACTCTACTCTTTGTTGAGAGAGGAGAGAGAGGAGAGAGACGAGAGAGAGAGAGAGAGGAGAGAGAAGGAGAGTTGATTGGATAGCAGAAAGATAGATAGATAGGATAGTATAGAAAAGACGAGATAGGATAGATAGATTAGATTGATAGATCAGATAGATAGATACGATAGATAGATAGAGAGGAGAGAGAGAGAGAGAAGAGAGGAGAGAGAGAGAAAAGAGAGAGCGATAGATAGACTAGAGAGAGAGAGAGAAGAGAGAGAGAGAGAGAGAGAGGGAGAGAGAGAGAGAGGAGAGAGAGGAGAGAGGAGAAGAGATGAGATGAGAGAGAGAGAAGAGGGGAAAGAGGAGAGAGACGAGAGAAGGAGAAAAGAGAGAGAGAGCGAGAGAGAGAGAGAAGAGATAGACACGAGAGAGAGGAGGAGAGAGACGGAGGATGAGCTGAGAAAGATATATTGCGTGTCGGCCCGTATGTTCGACTAAATGCGCACGTGTCAGAGAGAGGACGGTGGGGGAAGGGGAAAGGGGGGGGGCGGGAAGGGGGGGTTGGGGAGGCGGTGGCCAAATCCCTTGGTGTTCGTGACTCCGAAGAGGCAAATCACGTGCTCTATCGTCCTCCTCCTCTCTTCTCTCTCCCTTCCTTCTTTTTGTCATCTTCCTCCTCCTTCCTCGCTCCTTTCGTTTTTTTTTTTCTTTTTTTTCTTTTTTGGCGTTTTTGCTAATATTTTGTTAATACGTTATTTTTTTCTATGTTGTCTGTTTTATTTTGTCTTTCTTTTATTGTTTATCTCCTTAAGTTTACTTCATCTATTTTATATTAAGTGTCTCTCATTCTCACTTTTCACGACCCCGACAAAACTAATACAAACAAGACCAACACCGCCAAACACACACACACACAACTTCACAAACACAAATACCCACACATACACACACATACACACAGTGTGACACACACACACACACACAACAAAACACACTTACAGACCGCCCACTTGACCGGTACTGGTTGACGAAAGGGGGAGAAAACTCAAGGGACGCGGAAAAGGGGGAGAGAAGGAGGAAAGAGGAGGAGGAGGGAGGAGGAGGGGAAAAGGGGAGAAGAAGGAGAGGGAGGAGGAAGAGAGGAGGAGGGGAGAGGGGAGGAGGGGGAGAGGGGAGTAATTGGAGGAGCGAAGGAGGGGAGAGAAGGAGGAGAAGAAGGCGGGGAGAGGGGAAGATGGGGAGAGAAAAGGAGGGAGAAAGGAGGGGAGAGGGGGGGAGAGGATAGGGAGGAGGGGGGCAGAAGGACGGAAAGAAAGGAGAGGGAGGAGGGGGAGAGGGGGGAGGAGGCATGTGGAGGAGAGATAGAAGGAGGGACAGGAGAGGGGAGGGGAGAAGGAAGAGGGGGGGAGAGAAAAGAGGAGAGGGATGGGGAGGAGGGGAGGAGGGAGGGAAGGGGCATGAGGGATAGGAAAAATAGAAGGGGAGGGGAAAAGATTTGGGGGACGAAAGGGAGAAGGGAGAAAAAGAGGGGAGGAAGATGGGGACGAAGGGCAGAGGGGCAGAAAAAGAGGGGAAGAATAAAGGCGACGGAAGCACAAGCCGACAGTGGCAAATTCACACCCATCCCTCCCCCTCACTCCCCCCCCTATATAAAGGAAAACAAGTGATATTCCAACAGATGCGAAGGAAATTGGGCGTGTGGAGTGTTAAAAAATAGATGAAATTGGGGAATTGGGCGAGGGAGGGAGGGAGGGAAGGGAAGGAGGGGATATGAGGAGAAGAGAGAGAGGGAGGAGGCGGGAATCAGAGGTTGAGAAGAGGAGGAGGGAGGAGGGGAATAGAGGAAAGGGAGAGGGAGAAAGGGGGAGAGGGATGGATGGTGGATGGAATTTGGATGGATGGAACTTGGATGGAGGGAGGGAGGGAGGGAGGGAGTGATGAGGAGAAGGAGGGGAAGGGAAGAGAAGCCGAGAGATAACACCGAGAGAAAGAGCCACAAGAAAGAGAGAGAGAGAGAGAGAGAGAGAGAATAATAAATAGATATGATACGATTAGATAGAGGGGAGCAGAGGAGAGAGAGAACACTAAAAAAGAGAGAGAAGCACGAAAGAGGAGAAAGAGCATGGAGAGAGAGAGAGAGAGGAGAAGAGAGAGAGGCAGGAGAGAGAGAAGAGGAGAGAGAGAGAAGAGAGGAGAGGGAGAGAGAGAGAGAAGGAGGAGGGAGAGAGAGAGAGAGGAACCCTGGGAGCAACATTTGTTCTCTGCAAATTTCCGGTCGGTAAAAGGAGGGTGGAGGGGGATTATGGGGGGGGGGGGGGGGGCTGTGCTTTATGTCCACATTGCGTAGACAGCAGCGAAGTGAGGGGAGATTAGAATGAAATAACAGAGAAAGAAGTGTAAATGGATAATGAAGAAAACTCTGAAAGAGAAAATAAGGAAATAATACGCATAATGATGGAAATACTGATGTAATTATAGATAGATAATAGTAGGGAAGAAATAATGATAATCATTATAGGAGTACCTAAATGATAATGACAATGATAATGGTAATAATTAATATCAATGATAGAGATAATGATAAGTAATGTAATAATGATAATGATGATAGGTAAAGAAAAACAATATTGTGATGGATGATAACAATAACAATAAGAATGATCCAATGATCATGACGATTTATTATTTTTCTTTCATCCTTTATTACTATTAAATGGTAATCATGATAGTAATGTAATGACTAACTACTAACAGTTATAGAAAAAAGATGATAATGATTATGCATACATATCATTGTTGCTTTATCGTATTTCCATTACTATTAGTAATCCCTATCATTGATTATTATTACTAGAGTCATTCATCTTTATTTTTTAGACTACCTACTACCTACTATTACTATTACTTAATTGAATTGTTATTGTTTTTTATTTATCACTATTAAAAAGTATTTAATCAATTAGTCAGTAAGCAAGTATGATTATTTGGTTATAAATTATTAGTATCTTTAGTGCTATAACATTGGTCATGTATCACTCTTACCAATTATTGTGTTTTATTATTATTATCATTCTCATCATCCATTTTTCATCATTTCATCATTCATTGTTATTTATTACTATTACTATTATAATTTTATAAATATTAATTACTATTACTATCATTACTTATTTTTATTATTATTATTATTATTATTATTATTATTCATACTATTATATTACAAAATTTAATTACTATTACTATTATTAATTATTATTAATTATCATTTNACGCAATGTGCAATTCCTTCCAATAATCATCTGAATTAAAGGACGTACTCATCCTGATAACTTGATTCTGTTCCCTCACATCCCCGTTGCCTCTTACACCTTCCTACGGTGGCCAGATACCCCGAAAAACAACAACAACAAAAACGCATATAGCCACATCTCGTTATTCGCTCTGCGATTTTCACACATACTTCGAAGCGCTTTGCCTGCTCGAAGCAGGAAACGAAGCAAGCTTGGTTCATAACTTCATAGCCGATAGAGATCGAGAAAGGGAAATAGAAAATGAAAACGAAAACGAAAAAGAAAAACTGATGCATATAGAGAAATGGAGAGGGAAAGGAAAAGAAGAAGAGACAGAGAAGAGTGACAAAGAGAGAAGAGGGAGAGAGATGAGAGAGAGAGGAGAGAAGAGAGAAAGAGAGAAGAGAGAGAGAGAGAGATGAGAGAGAGAGAGAGAGAGAGAGAGAGAGAGAGAGAGAGAGAGGAGAGGAGAGAGAGAGAACGAGACGTCGAGAGAGAGAGAGCGGAGTGGTAGAGAGAGACAGCACTCACCGCCACGATCTGGCCATAAGATATTAAGCATGAGATAGCAGCAGGAAAGTGCAGAGCGGACTAGATGAAAATAGATAGGATATAACAGATATACTCAGCTCACCGCAGGTGATTAATTATACTATATATATATTATATATATATATAATATATTCGCACGCCAGCAGAGCAGCAGGAGAGAGGAGACGAGGGAGAGATGGAGAGAGAAAGAAACGAGAGATTCTTGCTGTGTCACGCACGTAAAGGGTGAGCGTTTTGCGTATAGTATACGGCTGAGCTTTATGTAGTGGTCAGGTGTAGGTAAGATGTACAGATAAGTATGTCGCTAATAGACGCTGTATGTTCTACATATAATCATTCGTCTGTCACGGCGGAGTTCTCCAGTGTGGGATGATAGTCCAAAAGTTTCTCCTGTTTATCAGTCACTCGTGCGCAGCTGTTCGCGCTTCGGCCGTCCATCTCACTTTGTGGGTGTCCGGAATTGGGCTTTTTTCACTCTGCTGTCTTCTCTTCTGCAGACGGCCTAATTTTGGTATGTTTCCCTCGCCCCCTTAGCTCCCTCTCTCTTCTCCTCTCTTGTCCTGTCTCTCTGGCTGCTTCTCTGCTCTGCCTCTCGGCGATCGTCATCTCCTGTCTCTTCTCTCTCTTCTCTCTCTCTCTCTCCTCTCTCCTCGCTCTCGTCGTCTTCGTCTCCTCTCTCTTGCCTCTCTCTCTCTCTTCTCCATCTCTCTCTCTCTCTCTCTCTTCTCGCTCTCTCTCCTCTCTCTCTCTCTCTCTCTCCTCTCGTTCTCTCTCTCTCTCCTCTCTCCGTCTCTCCCTCCCTCCTCCTCCCTCGCTATCCACCTGTCATTGAGACAGTCATCGTGTTTGACTTTTAGATGCTACAGCAGTTGTATGGCAGTGCAGGTCACCCCTTCCCTCCCACCCTCTTGCGAATTCTTCCTTCCTCCCCTTCCCCTCCTCACATCCTCCCTGCTTCTCCCCTTCCTTCAAATCCCTCCCCTACTTCCCTCTCTCACCCCTCTCTCTTCCCTTCCAAACCCTCCCCCTCACTCCAACCCCCTTCCCCTTCCTTCAACTCCTCCTCCTCCCTTCACCCCTCTCCCTCCCCCTTCCTTCACCCCCTCTCTCCTCCTTCCACCCCTTCCTCCCCCCTTCACCCTCCCCTCCTCCTCCCCTTCCTTCAACCCTCCCCCTCCCTCCCCCTTCTTCAACCCCTCCCCCCCCTCCTCCTTCCTTCAACCCTCCCCTCTCCTCCCCCTTCCTTCAACCCCCCCCCCCCCCCCTCCCTCCCCTTCCTTCAAACCCCTCCCTCCCTCCTTCCTTCCCTTCAACCCTCCCCTCCCCCCTTCCTTCAACTCCCCCTCCCTCCCCCTTCCTCAAGCCCTCCCCCTCCTCCCCCTTCCTTCAACCCCTCCCCTCCCTCCCCCTCCCTCCCCCTCCTCAACCCTCCCCTCCTCCCCCTTCCTTCAACCCCCCTCCCCCTCCTCCCCCTTCCCTCCCCCTTCCTTCAACCCTCCCCTCCCTCTCCTTCACCCTCCCCTCCTCCCCTCCTTCACCCCTCCCCCTCCCTCCCTCCCTCTTCAAAGCCCTCCCCTCCCCCCCTTCAACCCCTCCTCCCCCCCTTCCTTCACCCTCCCCCCCCTCCCCCTCCTCTCAACCCCTCCCCTCCCTCCCCTTCTTCAACCCTCCCCCTCCCCCCTTCCTTCAACCCCTCCCTCCCCCCCTTCCCTTCAACCCCTCCCCCTCCCTCCCCTTCCTTCACCTCCCCCTCCCTCCCCCTTCTCTCCCTCCCCCTCCTTCAACCTCCCCTCCCCCTTCCTTCAACCCCTCCCTCCTCCCCTTCTTCTCCCCTTCCTTCCTTCAACCCTCCCCCTCCCTCCTCCCTTCTTCAACCCCTCCCCTCCCTCCCCTTCCCCCCCCCCTCTCCCTTCCTTCAACCCTCCCCCTCCCTCCCCCTTTTCAACCCCTCCCCCTCAACCCCCCCCCTCCCCCTCCTCCCCCTTCTTCAACCCCTCCCCCTCCTCCCTTCCTTCAACCTCCCCCTCCCCCCTTCTTCAACCCTCCCCCTCCCTCCCCCTTCCTTCAACCCCTCCCCTCCTTCCCTCCTAACCTCTCCCTCCCCCCTTCCTTCACCCCTCCCTCCTCCCCTTCCACCCTCCCCTCCCTTCTTCACCTCCCCCTCTTCAACCCCTCCCCCTCCTCCCCTTCCTTCAACCCCTCCCCCCCTCCCCTTCCTTCAACCTCCCCTCCCTCCTTCCTTCAACCCCTCCCCCTTCCCTCCCTCCCTCCCCTTCCTTCAACCCCTCCCCCTTCCTTCAAACCCCTCCCTCCCTCCCCCTTCCTTCAACCCCTCCCCCCTCCCTCCCCTTCCTTCAACCTCCCCCTCCCTCCCCTTCCTTCAACCCTCCCCCTCCTTCACCCTCCCCCTCCCTCCCCCTTCAACTCCCTCCCTCTCCTCCCCTTCCTTCAACCCCTTCCTTCACCCCTCCCCTCCTCCCCTTCAACCCCTACCCCTTCCTCCCCCTCCCTTCAACCCTCCCCTCCCCCCTTCCTTCAACCCCTCCCCTCCCTTCAACCCCTCCCCCTCCCTCCCCTTCCTTCAACCCACCCCTTCTCTCCCATGTCTAATCTTCTTCAAATTAAAATCACAGGGCGGGTGGAGTGGGAGTGGGGGGAGGGGGGGGGACCAGATGATTGTATAGCAAAATGCAATGGAATCAATACGCCATGATCATAATGTTAATCACGGAATTGAATGAAAGTATGGTCTCCTTGACTGCAATGGAAAAGAAAAAATAGGAAAATACTAAATAATAGTGATGATGGTGATGATGATAATGATAACGAAAATGACATTAAAGTTGATGATGATAGCAGTAATCATTAAAATGTGACGATGATGATGATGGCAGTAATTGCAAGGGATGGTTATAGCAACAAAATAATTTATGGGAATTATATTCATTCAAACTTTAAAATGCGCGAATGTATAAAATTATTTGGATTATCCATACCAGCGCAACCCCGTTATAAGAGCCGTGTTAATCCTTTATTACATTATCATTTAATAAGATAAAGAATAAAAAAATGCTTTGTGCTGGTTAAAGGGTATGGTATGTAAAGTGCGCCTTAGACACTTATTTTTTGTAAAGTGTGCGAAGGGAGGATGCGGGTTGGGTCTTCATATTTTTTTTTACATTTTTTACTTTTTTTATTCTCTCTCTCTCTCTTCTCTCTCTCTCTTTTACTTTTTACCTTCACTTTTTTTTTCTTTTTTTTTTTTTTACTTTTTTTTTTTTTTTTTTTTTTTTTTTTACTATTTTACCTTTCCTTTTTTTCTTCTTCTTCTCTCTCTCTCTCTCTCTTTTTTTCTTTTTTCTTTTTACAATTTTCTACTGCTCCCGTCTAAAAAATGTACCTTCCTTTTACATTTCCTTCTGACTCCCTCTCTCTCTTTCTACAACCCTCTCCTCAATCCTTTTACAATCCTCAGCTTCCTTCTCTCTACGCCATCTTTTCATAACCAAACACTCACTCGCCCTTTCTATAAACCTCCTCCTGTCTTCGTTTTAATAATTTCAGTCCTTTCCTCCCCCTCCTTTTCCCTAATATATATATATATATATATATATATATATATTATATATATATATATATATATATATATATATCTATCTCTCCCTCGCCTTACTCTTTCCTTCATTCTACAAACACTTACTTTTTTTATTATCTTTTTCATTTTTTTTCGTAATCTCTTTCCCTTTCCACAACCTTTCCCCTTGATTCAATTGCTCCTCCCTTTCTCTTCCATTTGATAACTTAACCCTTCCCCCCCCCCTTCCTACAGCCCTTTCACAACCTCTCTCCCTCCTTCCACATTCCTTCAACCTCTCAATTCCTTCAACCCCTTCCCCTCCCTCCCCTTCCTTGAACACCACCCCTCCCTCCCCCTTCCTTCAACCCCTCCCCTTCCCTCTCCCTCCCTCCCTCTTCCTTCAACCCCTCCCAATACCTCCCCCTTCCTTCAACCCTTCCCTCCCTCCCTCTCCATACCTTCAACCCTCCCTCCCTCCCCCTCCTCTCCCTCCCTCCTCCCTCCCCCTTCCTACCAGCCCTTATCCCTCCTTCCACCAGCCTCTCCCTGTACGTGTCATCCTTCCAGTCTGCTGGCTACAGGCATCCTTTGCCGAAGCATTACGGTGTTTCCCTCGCTCCTGCGTGTCTTAACGTACCGTGGGAAATGCAGCATGGAAAATCATCGTTTTTTAAATCTTTTTTTTATTTTCTATCTTTTTATTTATTCATTTTTTAAAAAGAAATTGGTTTTTATTTTCATTTTTTATTTTTTAAGAAATTGGTAATGGTGAAGGAATGGTCTTCCTTAAACGTAATCATTAAAAATAGGTTTTGGGTTGTGTTGTATATATAAGAGGTAATGGTATATGACTGTCATATAAGCTTTGTTAACGCGTACTTTTTATACTATACCGTGGTCAGCAGTACGGGGCATGAGTTCTAAATTTATCCCATTGAACAGTAATAAATGAGACTGGCGGTGATAACCTTCGCATTGTTAAGGGTCTGCTCTGTTGGTATATATGATGGTTAGGTATCGAAGGCGAGTGGTGATTATATAATTTTCACATATATGTTATCGTATATGGAGAGATAAAGTCATATGATACGTACAGTGACGTGGACAGCTCATTATAAGGTCTGTGATGTATATCGTATAATGAGGTATTGAAGATCAATAAGATCTTACATCAGGCTCAGCATTGTGTTATATATATCGTATGATAGTATTTAGAAGTAGCTATGGATAGTATATTCGAGCACGATATATGTAATGTACTGTGTAGTAACATAATGCATATAATATATAATACGATTTAGGTATATATTGAGATGTGAAGATTAGAGAGCTGGTTAGCTGTAGTTATATGAGGGGAATTTGAATAGTATATATAGCCAGTGTTAGTAGGCCGTTTACATATGATGAGTATAGAAATAATTTGGGTATAGTTAATATGTAACTCATGAGGTGAGAGTATTGATGTTGTAGTTGATAGAGAAAGTATTTAGACTATTATACTATAAAGGTTAGGGAGAGTATATATATATAAATATAACTATTAATAATGATTAATATATATATATAATATAGTAATATCAATAGGAACACACATATGTACGCACACACAACACACGCATGCACGTGAGCTGTAATATATATATATATATATATATATAAATATATATATATATTACTAAAGCTAATTATATATATATATAATATATAATAGATATATATATCATTAGATAATATATAAATTGGTTGGTGTGTATAAGTTGATTGCTGCTGATGTGTAGTAGTAGCAGTGTGAGTTAGAGATGTAATGTGTGTGTATGTGTTGGTTAGTGGAATGTGTTGTTGATGTGTGTGTGTGTGGTGTGTGTTGGTTAATGTAGTTAAAGCGTGTAGTGTGTAGTAATGTGTGTGGTGATTGTTGTGTGTGTGATGTGTGTAGGTGTTGAATTGTTGTGGTGGGGTGTATAGTGTATGTGATATATATTATTATATAAAAAAGTGTTATATATTTGATAATATATAATTATATAAAATATATATATATATGTATGTGTGTAGTGTAAGATGTGTGTGTGTAGTGTGTGTAGTGGTGTGTGATGTGTTGTGTGTGTGTGTGTTGTATGTTGTTATATAAATTGTAATTATTATATATTATATATATACATAATAATTATAATTATATATAATATATAAATAATATATGTATTAAATAATAATAATAATTATAATTAAATATATATTATAATTAAATAATATTGTTGTGAAGGTGTTGTAGTGTGTGAATGTGTGTGTGTGTGATGGGTGTGTTATAATTTAAATATATATATATATATATATAAATGGTATATATAATATATATTATATGTATTAATAATATAATTAATAATATACATATAACACACAAAACACACAATTACTTCATAAATACGTACCATCACAACCAGGGACACCCAGGCACCACAACTACACAAAATCACAAACAGCGCACACAACGACACACACAACACTAGACCCACACACAACATATCACAACAAGGCATCAACACACTTACACACTACACAGCACACTAATCTACACAAAACAACACACACCAGCACATATATCATACGGATATCATTAGTGATATATAGGGCTATGTAGTAATAGCTGAATAATTATGGTAATGATAATATAATAACTATAATAGTTAATACATATAGATACATGTTACTAAGTACTTAATTTCTATCAGATATACGATACATTATATCACTAATGACTACTGATAATACTTATATAACGATAAAACCACTAGAATATCATGTACTAATATAATACTTACCGTCACTAGTACTAAAGTGACTACAGAAGGAACGAACCGGTGATCTGGAGTAATGATCTACATCTTATCAACGGATCACACGAAAACAACGATCATCACACTACTCACAGCGACACAACACACACGCAGTAAGCTACACTGCTACGATAATTAAGAGTCACATCAATCACCAAACCATCAGACACCGACACAACACACACACACACACAGCAACGACTACACACGACACAAATGGGAATACAGCACACAACAAACATACAAACCATCACATCACACAACACACATCTCTACTATGTAACCTCGAAACCGCTGACTCTCACCGATGTAAGTAGAATATGCGTTACCTGAGAGTGACATATATTGACTAGTCATATGTCGAGTATATTGATAAGTATTTAAGTAGCCACTGCATAGATATTGCATATATATGTTAATGCAGTATACAGTGACATAAGTAACGTATACTGTCTACTATATAAATATAGGAGGATAAGGAATCGGATATACAGTATAATAATACTTAGTAAGATCATAACCTATAGTAAGTATTATACTAAGCTAGCTATAGTGCTCCATGTGATATATTGAACAATCATCACACATATGATCTGTATATATATTTTCATAAAATATATTCTCATATAACTATTAGCGGTATTATAAATAAATACTAAATACTATATTGAAGGACTGTCCAGCATAATATAATTACGAATAATATATATTAATATAAATTATAACCACACATAGCATCAATCACACAACAACAACACACACAATATACACAATATATATAAACACATTAGTACACACACAACACACACACAACACACACATATATTAAATAAATTAATTTTAAATTTTATATATATATATATATATATTAAGTATATAATTAATATATTATATATATATATATATATAATTATCTATTGAAACACACACACATAATTAGTATAGATATGAATATCATTCATATACAGTATATACATTTATATATCTACACAGATACATGTAATGATGTGCAAATATACTATATATATACATATATAAATATTCAATCAAAATCATTAGAGTATTATATCATAATAAATATAATATATATAATATTATATATATATATAATATAAATAATAATATATGATAAATATCATATGGCCATTATAATATATTTTAATCACATAATATAAAAATCAGTCACGACTACAACACACACATATATATATTCACACACAATATAATATACTATAATATGATACTATAAATAACTACTAGTATTAATCACTACATATCGATATAGTACTGACTATATAATACTATAGGGGGCTATAGTCAGATAAATGGTGTGCAATGATGACGTTGTGGTGTATGTCCGGCTTGTGATGTGTCTGTGTGCATGTAAGGTGACAGCTGTGTGTAGTAGTGTGCTCGTGTGCGTTGTGTGTGTGTTTTGTTCGTAGTAGAGACTGAACGGCACATACGACACGCATATATAAACACGACCCGTAACATATAGACGGTCACTGATGTTGTCGTGTGGCGTAAAATAGCCAGAAATGACCGCACAGAAAACTGTGATAACGTTGAGGTACTATGGCTCTACGAAACTATAATCGAAGTTAACATGCATTAAAGCGCGCACGATAGAGTCAACGATAATCTCAGAACAGAACTAATGTAGTGAAAGATAACGAGTTAGAGTAATTGCATTTTGAGTATATTTCGAAATCGTCTACAAATTCTGATTCAAGTCTCTGAATTTACAATTCGATGCGGAGCACTCAAGTATATGGCAATTCACTGAAGAGCCGACCAATGAGTGTCATGCTCGCTCAGTAAAGGACCGGGTGAAGGAAAACCACGCCAGTGAGTTATCCAAGGACAAGCCACCTCATAATCCCACTAATACGCCAAGACCTGGCAAAATTAGGATACCAACCGGCGAATGTTAAAAGCGTTGCGCTCCATCACTTCGTTGACTTTTCCTTCTCATTAATCTTCAGTCTCCTTTTCGTCTCCTTTCCTTCGCACCATTTCTTCCCGTCCTAACACTTCACTACCGCCAGTCACCTACCTTCGAGAATCGGTCTGAAGCCTCCCGCTCCTGTAGTCTCTGGGCCGCGGAGCTTAGACGATAGGAAGCGCATCTCTTGCCACATTGAAACAATTTGGCGTGACTAGCCTCATTACTGCTGCTTGAAATGCAATGCGCGGGAAGGGAAGAAGGGATTGGGATGGAAGGAGGGAAAGACCGTGGGAAGGAAGGTACGAATTAGGAGGGATAAAGGAGGGGAGAGTAGGAAAGAGGTGGAAGGAAGACTGGAAGGAAGGAAGAAAGGGTAGAAGGTTGAAGGGGAGAGAGGAGGGAGAGGGAGGGGGAGGGAGAGGGGGAGGCCGGCGAACGTAGGATTAGCCGAAGAGGGACAAGAGAGGGAAGGAGAATAGAAGCAGCGAGGGAAGCGGGAAGGTAACGGTACTTAACCTATACCGAGAATAAATGGGGAAGGCTGGAGAGAGGGTAGTGGTTCCAAGGATGGGACGTGACGCAGGAGAATAATTAGCAGCTAAACCATAATGGACCAGTGAGTAGACGTCCGTGAAGTAGGAGTCTGTAGTGGAGAGGGAGGAGTAGAAAGAGAGAGAGCAGACGAGAAGAGTGAGGAAGAGAATGGATGACATGGAATAAGATCAATGAGCAAGCGAAGAGAAGGTATGTAGGAGAGAGATATGACCAACCGACGGAAAGTAAGAAACGTGACACAGGGGCTGAGTACAGAGAGATATGAAGAAGAGAAGAGAGCTAGAGTAGTGAGTGAGAGATGAGATAGAAGTAAAGGTGCCTATGACCAGAAGAGCCTAGAGACCGATACGCTGCAAATAAGTAGCACACCGCGCAGAATAATGAGCGACAGCAAGTAAACCGATGCAATGAATCGAGGCACGATAGCCGTAAAGTACAGCGTATAGATATCGAACCTCAGTACGAGCTGAACAATGAGGATACGAGATGTAAGATAAGATGACCAAGGATAAACCAGAAATAGATTAAGATAAGACCATCAGATAGAATTGAGAGGTGATATGGGGTGCGAATAAATACCCAGATCGAGTATAGAGACGATAAGGCATCAAGATATAAGGTATTAAACATCCTCGGCGGGTTAGCTATACATCAATATATACTAGCGGTACGCGTAATCAATATAGGGTGCCGTAACTATAGAAATGAGTACAAACCGTAGGTTACTATCATATATATATCGGATATAATATAATAATGTATGTATAAATATAATAATATAATATGATTAATGTAATGTGATATATATATGTATATAATCGCTAAGTGTAATATGCAACTACATAAATTATAGCAAGAAAGCAATGGAATAAGAATTAGAAAAGAAGAAGGGAAACACGACAAGCTATAAAGACGGATAGAATAATGTATGAATAAGGTGAATGCCGTGCGAAGGTAGAGACGGTAACACAAGAGGTTGGAAATGAGAGTAAAGAAGGCATCAAAGCAGAGACAGATGACAAAAATCGAAGTAATAAAAAATAGAGATTATAGACACGAGCTTTAACGAAGAGAGAGATGAAAGCACAGAAAAAGACCATTACAGAAAAGATGGCCTGGTAAACAAGGGGAGTCTCATGAGTCTCAGCGAGAAGAGGTGATAGGTACAGACCCATGTACGGAGTCCCACGAAACCTCTACGTAATATATTACCAGCATCACCTATTTACTAAGTGCCTCACTACCCGTAATAAAGTTGCGAGTGCTGCGAGCTTCAACCTATTCAGGCTTATATCGGAGACTACTCAATCTCTCACTTCCGCGGTATAGTACAGTCTGCCACTCCCCAGATCCATACCATCACCTGATATTAAATCACCATCAAATTATGAAGTAGGAGCGAATATGTCGTGATCTCTTTATCTCATTTGTTTCATTTACTTTCTTTTACTTGGGAGTATAAATGAATTGTCGAGTTTTTAATATCGGCTACTTGTTCCAACAGGAAGGTAACGAACACTATAAGGGATATCTAAGCCACTAATGAAGAGTATAACGAAAAGGCGGTACGGAATCTATGTCGTTCGCTATTATCTATCATATGAAATCTGAGCGAGTCATGATTATTGTTTATATATTCTGATAATTATTGAAGATTGCGACAACAGTGAGAATATAGTTAACTCCCGCCTCCCTAATACTAAATAGGGAAACATATATAATAATACGACGTGATAAATAAATAATAACTAGCGAAAGACAGCAGGCCCCTGTAGCAATGAACAATAGGTCTCGATCAAGTAAATACATTCTACAGTAAACTTATAAACGAGTGATAATAAGGTTATTTATAGATATTTATGGTAGTATGTAGTTAAATCATGCGATATTTAAGCGGTTTAATTAAACACGTCATTTCCTCTACCCGTGGGTGTTGCATGATTGTGGCTAGGCTACATAGAAGTGTATAGACTTTGATAGTATGGAATATGACGAAAAGATTATCGTACTTAAGAGGGAGTCCGCCACTCTACAGCCTTCATTATTAATCTTCACACAACTCATTGTATCCTCTCCCGGTTCCCAATCGCTCGCTTTCGCTGACAATAAATATCAATAGTCTCTGTCCATTTGTTATCCTTGTCCACTCTAGCTTTTCTTAACGTTATGGCGAGGATGGCCAAGGGTATAATCTCATACAGTCTACATCTCTCTCCTTCTATCATCTCTCTCTCTCAGCGGCTATCTCTCTATCGGCCAGGTCCTACCTTTATATACTCTCTTCCTCTCTCCTTCCTATCTCTCTCTCTCTCTCTCATCTCCATCTCTCCTTCCTCATCTATCTCCATCTTTCTCTCTCTCTCGTCTTTACAATTCGTTATATCAGACACTCACCAATCTTTTCTGAGGCACACGCCCTTACAGATATAAATGTGAAAACTTAATACTAGACACTTTGTTTATCTAACAATTATATAGACCACACATTTGCAATACATATCTCATGTAAGCTCCGAGACTGTGACTGGCCCTGTAATTAATTCAATCAACATTTTATAATAACGCATGTTTTGTGTAATAAAAAGAACAGATAAAAAATATATATTATCACATGAACATACTTGCAAAAGAACAAATTTCTTATAACTGAAGAACTATCTACATAGACTCCAAGAACTATGATATTCTTCGCGTTTTGAGAGGAAGACGCCACGACACGCACGGACGAGAGAGAGAGAGAGTATGTAGAGACAGTAGAGAAGATGAAGATACGAGAGAGAGCAGTCGAAGAGAGAGAGAAGACCGAGAAGAGTAGAGAGGGGAGGGAGGGATGATTGTGTGAAAGCAGACAATAGATTAGGCAAAAAGAGAGAGAGAGAGAGAGAGAGAGAAGAGAGAGAGAGAGAGAGAGAGAGAGAGAGAGAGAGAGAGAGAGAGGGAGAGAGAGAGAGGAGAGAGAAGAGAGACGAGCGAGAGAGAAAAGAGAGAGAGAAGAGAGAGAGAATGAGAGAGGAGAGACGAGAGAGAAGAGACGACGAGAGAGTAGAGGACGAGAGACGAGAGAGAGAGAGCAAGAGGAGAAGAAGAGGGAGGGAGGATGTGAGAGAGAGCAGAGAGAAGAGAGAGAGAGAGAGGAGAACGAGAGAGCACGAGAGAGGGAGAGCAGACGAGAAGAGAAGAGAGAAGAGAGAGAGAGAAACAATAATGACGACCTAACACTCACTAGAAAAGAGCGCTAGGTTTATAATAGATGCAAAAACGTAGGAATTCCGGCGCTCTATCTACGAAGGTTAAGATAGATCTTCCACGTTTATTACTATTTACAGCAACCATACCGTTATCTGATAAACTCGATGACTGATTTCTTGTCGTAGTCCAAGGCTTTGGTGAGTGAATATGTCATATGCAAAGTAGTGTGTTAGCCTGTGCTTGAGACGTGCTCGATGTGTGATTAATACAAAGACACGATAAACAAACACACGCAGACGTATGGTCACCATAACATGGAGCAACGCATTGCATCTCTCTTCTAGATTCACAACCCACAGAACCACGTGTGGGATGCAGCTCACCAACCACGACGCTCACTAACGTAGACTCCATGAACAAGTATATGTAGAGGCGGCCCAGTGTGATGTAGAAAGGATCGTACACTATACCTAGCAGAAGAACGAAGCCTCACTACTTTCAGAAGCATTTAACTCATTCTCCTAGGAAATTTTGGTCAACGCGAAAACTGGAAAGAGAACGAATACCATCGCCGAGCATCATCACAGTGCTGATGCACAATGCCTTTTCGCAAAGAGTGCGCTGTCCACTGATCAAGTGTAGCATTGAGATTTGAAGTTGATTGGATGCCAACCCAGAATTTCGCAAGAGACGAAGTTCGTGAAGCCCGTGAATTTTTGAGCACATTATACTGAGCAGGCATAAACCGAATGCGATGATGGAGCCTCAGACTTCGGTTGTAAGATTATACTATCTAACTTGATGTCTCGCCCCACCAACAAGACTACCTATCTGCACCCACGAAAGTATGCAAGTGTTTGGTCATATATGACTTGCATACAATTTTTGAACAAATTCTTTTCATCATGAATATGGATGACACAAGGTAAGAATGAATGAGATGCACTCCTAAACAACTGCACAAGTGCCGACACATGGCTCCTAATACCGTCGCAATTGCGTTACAATTCTTGGCAGGTGGAATCGGTCGGATGTTACTCAGGCCGGTCAACGCAGATTCCGCGCATGAGCATCATAGGAAACCTAGTAGAGATGCGTGGTAACGTAAGTCACTTCAATTACTGTCATATTGAAGTCGATTGAACACGGGTCGGTGGTTATTATGTCGTCAAGTACATTAATCCACTATGGACTAGAGCTCTGAACAAGCGGTACTGTTTGGAAATAATATGGGAAGTATGCACATAAATGATATGTAATTTAGGAATCTTTTATTATAACCCAGAGTTCTTCTGGAATGAGTACCTTGCGTACAATACGGTCGTAATAAATAAACCCACGAGTTTACATACACACCACACCACACAACACAGCACACACGACACAGCACACACACACACCACAAACACACACACGGCACACCACACACACACACACAACAACACACAAGCAGTACGGTGCACAGCACACCGACACACAGGTACCTACTGTACTAAGAATGAATGGATATTTCACTTCGGTAAACACACGCACACATCAGCCAGATACTATCATAGGGATAGGTGGTAGTACGCATACACCCCTGTTTTTTAAGGATGGTACGAAATTAAATTCTTGTAATGAAATAAATCGAACCCGAGGCTCTTGCGAAGTACTCTAGTTACTGACTATGAATAATAGAACCTCCCATCGGCGATTCTCAAAAGAAAAGACATTGATTATAAAACAAAATTCCTTTTTATCTTTAAAATGCACGTTTTGCCTATTTAAGTAAAAAAAAAAAAAAAAAAAAAAAATCTGCTTATTTGTAGGACTAAAGAAGACAAATAAAGCTGAGTAAGTGGAGGCATATGTGCTTAAAGTGCCCCATGTTATATAAGTAGGTCACTTGCCTTCATCGCAGGAGAGGAAGGACTAAGTATAATAAGTAGGACCACTTAGAAACCTTGGCTCATTGTCAAGCGAGAGAATGCTGGCTCCTTTAATTGAATTTCTGTCTATATGTCTCTCTCTCTCACTCATCACTCATTTCCTCTCTCTCTCTCTTTCTGTCTCTGTCTGTCCGCCTGTCCCTTTGTCTGTTTGTTTCTGCGTTTGTCTGTCTGTCTGTCTGTCTGTCTGTCTATCTCTCTTCTATCTCATTCTCTCTCTCTCTCTTCTGTCTCATTCGCTCTCTCTCTCTCTTCTGTCTCTTTCTCTCTCTCTCTCTTTCCCCCTCTCCCTCCCCCTCTCACTATTTTCTCCCTCTCTCTCTCTCACTCTTTTCTCCTCTCTCTCTCTCTTCTCCCTCTCTCCCTCCCCCCTCTCTCTCTCTCTCTCTCTCTCTCTCTCTCTCTCTCTCTCTCTCTCTCTCTCTCTCTCTCTCTCTCTCTCTCTCTCTCTCTCTCTCTCTCTCCTCTCCTCTCCCCTCCCTCCCACCATATCACTCTCTCGTAAACGCTATCACTTCGTTATGCTGTTAAAGACATGGAAATGATTATAAAATCTAATTAGGGCTATTCTATAGTTTATTTGAGAAAGACGCGTAAAACGTTTTAATTACGATAATATTCGTAATAGCTGGGGAAGACTAAATAGTAATGATGTCTGAATGTTGATAATGAAAGGAATGAAATAATGAAATAGCAATGGTAATATGTAAATGTAATATTAAATAGTAATATCAATTCGCCGAGTTACTACGAAGATTGGGGACAATTACCATTAAAACTACTATTGTGATAATTTCACATAGATAACATACTCAGAATAAATGATAGAAAGAAAAAAAACATACTGGGCGCACGAGAATAATATTATATGGGTTATATTACTATTGAGGGAGATGAAGTCATATATATACAATTATATATTATTTAGATCGATAATATAACAATAATATATACATTATAAAATAAATTAAACTATATATTAACCATATTAGATGATATTAATATAAATAATTATAATATTATAATAAATGAATACATATATATACAATTATATATGTAATAATTATAATATATAATACATTATATATTATATATATAATACCATATTAAAATAGTTAATATATTATAACAGATTTATATATTATATTAATAATATATTATAGTATAATATTTTATAGGTATAATAGCATATATATATTAAATATGTAATGTATATATATATAATATAATAATTATATATTAATATAATATATATGTATATATTTAATATTATATAATGTATATATATAATAAATAAAATGTATATATAATNCCCCTCATGCTCACACTTTCTTCTTTAATAATAATAATGATGATGATGATGATGATGATGATGATGATGATGATGATGATGATGATGATGATGATGATGATAATGATGATGATGATGATGATGATGATGATGATGATGATGATGACGACGACGACGATGACGACGGTCATCATTATCATCATCAACGTTATTATCCTAATCATAATATTGACAATATCGATAATTATAATATAACCGTAATAGTTTTCCCCATTCCTGCAAGAATTCCTGATTATACTTTTTTACCGCAGCAATGATCATTAACATCATGGCCTTCACTCCAACAACTGCCACCTTCTTTTTTCTTTTCCTCTCTCTCCTACTCATCCACTTCGCCCTTCTCCGTCTCTTCGTATTGCACCCTTGCTTACACTAGACAAGAGGCTATTTAATAAATGTTGCTTTATCCGAAGAGCGAATCACTCACATTTTCTTGCAAGAAACCAGAAAAGAAAGTCACCTCTCGGACAAGAAGCCTCCCTAGTAGTATGGCATAAATAATATCTATATTCCGATGGTTTGTCTCTCAAACGTCAGCTTTCATCCGACGGGGAAGCGACGTACGAAACGCCTCCGCTCGCCTGACCTTGGGGGCTGCTTTTCAAGGCACAGGTGAAGCTAACTCTCGGGGCATGACAATGCTGCAGTCTTACGGTTTACGTCGACGTCCTGATCCAAGGATCTTTAACCTTACAGGAAGAAAAACACCTTTGGCGGCGAGATGAGAAATTCCTTCTCGTACAAGTCTTTACCATTTACCATCGCGTAAAGAAAGATTTTAAAGAAACATTGATGAACTTGAACCATTTGAACGCCCACAGTTCAAAGGTAACACAGCTGTTGCATCCTAGTGAGTTGCCTGAAGAATGAAGTTCGAGAAGCGTCGCTCTTATTTGCATAAAATCATAACAATATATATACACAAGACAGAAGAGGACACCCGGCAAAGGTTCCTGCAACACTGATTGGTAACTCGAAACCACAGGCACCGCAAGGGGCACGGCAAGGCTATCAGACACTGGAAAGGAAATTGCAAAATGCATAATCTTATACGTCATAAAATGAGTATCAGTATTATTGTTTCCCAGTTCGGTATGTTAAGAGGAAATTGCAGGTCAAAGCTGAAGGAATGTAATATGCTGTAATGTCAACCACTCAGCATCATCCGCTTTTCAAACAAGAGTTGGGATGAATTAAGCCGTACCTAGAATACGAAATTGCTTCAAAATGAACAAATTAGAAAACCAAAAATAAAAAGCTGCATGGCATCCACACTTCCATGTCAGCCCCATGCACCGTCATGGCTTGGGCCCCAGGTGTGTAAATACATCATCTGGGCGCCCGGTGGCAGATCCCCCACCTGTTCTCTCTGTCCTTCTTGCGTCAGCAGGTACACAGCGAACATGGAAAATCACTCCCGCCGTGCATAATGAGGCCGAGACAGAGCCAACTCCGAACGGGTGAAACTAATTCTGATTTGCCATAACATCTCTTACAGGTCGTGCTCCTCGTAGGCGCTGAGACACGGAGGCGGGGAGCGACGCAGGGCCGAGGAGAGCAACACTCGGGGCAAAGGAGGAGCAACATGCGAGGATGAGAGGGCAACGCACGCCGCGAACTGAGACAACACAGGGAGCTGAGAAAGCGCCTTTACATAATGCCAAGTTAAGCAATAGCACGTCAGAAGGATGCAAGGATAATACATCTCCACAACCGCCCTCATGCCCTTCTAGTATGACTGCCGGTGAGTATCTTTCTGATGCCCTTTGAGCCAAGATTGGACAATCGGCCTTTGTTCTGCCTCTTTGTTGCTCGATGTGTTCTTTGATCATCTGACAGGCCCTCCTTGTCACTCTCTTTCTATTACTGTGTTACATCCCTGTCGACTCGTTACCATGAGCTCCTGTTCCCATTAATATCAGTTCTATCATTGCACATCAGACATTAACTCACATAAATTCAGTACACATACGCAGTGAAATTATGTTTTTTCTTCTGCATGGATAAACATTCATGACAGGTAAAACTCAGGGTCCGAAAAGAGCGGATGCCAACAACAGCCGCAAGGACGCCTCCTCCGACCCCGAAATGGGCACCATCTTGTAGATCGCCCTCCGCCGCGCTTGCCAATGCCTCTCCTTAGCAATAAAGCAAAAATATATCCAAGTCCGACGTACCCAGACTCCCGTTCGCATTACAGCGGCTTTAGAAGTGTATAAAGCGAAGAGTCTGATGTCTAAACGCGAGCTTTAGTTAAACTTTCGACCTGTTCAACATTTGCTGGGTAAACATTGGCGTCTAGAGACGATGTATTTTAAGCTTCAAACAAAATTATGTTTAATTTTCGGCTGGCTTCGACAAAAACATGTGTCACAGTAATGCCTCATATTATATGAAAACTATATATCTGACCGCCAAAACTTTCGTGACCCCTATAAACAATATACCATTGAACAAACAACGTACCAAAGTCACAAACAAACGTCACATCGCCCTTACCAACATATAAACAAGCGAACCATTCTTCAAGACCACGCTCATAAACAACTCCCGCCGCCCTCGTCGCCCCGCCATATACCATATACTCTGAGTAACTCAATAATGCAGACGCCCGAGCCCAATATCCGACGCCCGCAGTAGCGGGTCGGCCACAAATACACAACATTCACCCGAAACACGAACGCGAAAATGCCGCGCCGGCCACCCCGCCTCCAGCGCTGTGCTATAGTATTCCTTTCCTTGTCTATGCCTTGCAGTTCTAGCGCGGCGTTGTAAAAGGAATCCCATTAGAAGCAGATGTCGCTGCAAATGTTTTGTTGTTTGTGTTGCGAGTATTCAGATACTTTGACCGAACTGCGTACATGGGATTAACAACGAAACATAACCGAGATTCCTCTCTCCTCCCCCTCACGTCTTTCCATTTCTTCCCCCTTTCCTCCTCCCTCAAGTTCGCTCGTAATGAACTTTGTATTCCCAGCGCATGTATCTCATTTCGGCGCTGAAGAGCTGCAAACAAGCAAGATGATGCGACGCCCAGATAAGCGGAGTCAGACGAGGGCGGGATTGGCCGCTCGAGGAGAGGCTCGCGATTCCTGAGGGAGGCCGGGCGGGGCCAAAAATCAAACTCAGAACATGACAAGTGGTCGGAATTCTAAATGAATTAAAGAAATTAATCGTACCTATCATAATCACTTCATAAAATTACAACTGATGCCAAATATATTTCCATATCCCCTAGCTGGCATTCACTTGGTTGACCGCAGTTACTTACAGCGTGTATGTGCGTAGTCCAGTAAAAAGGAGCCACTGGTGTTCACTACAGTGCAATTCATTGGTCGATGCAGTTGCTGAAATCCTCAGGAAGTGGCATCATGCACGGGATACGAGGTTCAGATCAGGTCAGAGTTCCATGTTAATGGCATGAGCGTCGGACGGAAATGGGCAAAGTGAGGTGCAACAAAGTTATAATTACGTTCGAAAGAGAGGGCAAAAGTCAGAGGTTCCAGCTTAGTCGCACACAACCGTTGAGCTTTGGCCCCACGCGCGGTTCCCCCCCCNCAAGTAAAGCGGGGTCCGGCCAAAAAATAACACAACATTTTCAACCCGAAACAACCGAAAAACGCTGAAATTGGCCCCGCGCCCGGCCCCACCCCGGCCCTCCCAAGCCCGCTGTGCCTATAAAGTATTCCCTTTTCCCTTTTGTCCTTATGCTTTGCAGTTTCTAGGCCCGCGGCGGGTTTTGTAAAAAAGGAAATCCATGTAGAAGCAGAATGTCCGCTGCAAAATGTTTTTTGTTGTTTTGTTGTTTTGCGAAGTATTCAAGATACTTTGAACCGAACTGGCGTAACATGGGATTAACAACGAAACATAACCGAGATTCCTCTCTCCTCCCCCTCACGTCTTTCCATTTCTTCCCCCTTTCCTCCTCCCTCAAGTTCGCTCGTAATGAACTTTGTATTCCCAGCGCATGTATCTCATTTCGGCGCTGAAGAGCTGCAAACAAGCAAGATGATGCGACGCCCAGATAAGCGGAGTCAGACGAGGGCGGGATTGGCCGCTCGAGGAGAGGCTCGCGATTCCTGAGGGAGGCCGGGCGGGGCCAAAAATCAAACTCAGAACATGACAAGTGGTCGGAATTCTAAATGAATTAAAGAAATTAATCGTACCTATCATAATCACTTCATAAAATTACAACTGATGCCAAATATATTTCCATATCCCCTAGCTGGCATTCACTTGGTTGACCGCAGTTACTTACAGCGTGTATGTGCGTAGTCCAGTAAAAAGGAGCCACTGGTGTTCACTACAGTGCAATTCATTGGGTCGATTGCAGTTGCTGAAAAATCCTCAGGAAGTGGCATCATGCACGGGATACGAGGTTCAGATCAGGTCAGAGTTCCATGTTAATGGCATGAGCGTCGGACGGAAATGGGCAAAGTGAGGTGCAACAAAGTTATAATTACGTTCGAAAGAGAGGGCAAAAGTCAGAGGTTCCAGCTTAGTCGCACACAACCGTTGAGCTTTGGCCCACGCGCGGTCCCCCCCCCCCCCCGCCCCTCGCGACGCATGTCCCTTTAGTTATATCCATTCGCTTGCGGGTTCTCGCTATTCCTGAAAGGTCGCATTCGCTGACATTCCATCAGCTTCTAAGCAGCCGCAACTACGGGTATCCCAGCGCCAATCTAGAGTGCAGCCAAAGAGGAATCAAAGCTGTCTTTTATATGATAATTCTAAACGACGTGTGAATGATGACATGTGGTCGCTATAATTCGATTGAAATAGAAAAAAATAGAGAGGGGGAAGATTACATAGGACAATTACTGTACATGTGAATCTGAAGCATTTAGAAAATGTTTTCATATGTCAATAATGCCCCAACTTATCACAGTAAGAGAAATTTATTTGCAGCAATGCCCCTAAAATCACCCTCTGTTAAAAGTAGTGATGGAAGACTCATCGCAGACATTTCATATGAGAATGAAACAAGTCGAGATTCCCTTTATATGTTATTCCAGAAGTTTCAGGAAATATCATCTACTTCACTGCCTCACCTCTCGAAAAGTCAATAACTGGATGTCCAATAAGTAAATGCAGCCACGCAAGAGGGACTCCGAGAATATACCAATAACACGGTAGCGCGAGCATCAGGAATACCATCTGTCAAAGGTGTGATCTGATGCGCGCGGTTGGCACCTTTGGCACCTCAGACACCTTTGGACGTCGCGCGGTAATGATCACGCACAGGAACACGTGCGATGCTGCGGTGGGCGGGTTGACATTGTTGCGCGCATATTGCAAATGGAATAAAAACAAAACAAAACAAAAAAGGTAAACTGGCTCACTTGAAAACCTTAGAAATTTGATATTGGTTTCAAATCTTGAGATGTGTAATAACAAGCTCAGATGGCGGTGGTCGATTGCTACTGAAGTTCTTAGATATAGTACAAGATATATTAGCTTCACTGTGAAATAGGAGATATAAAAGAGAGAGAGAGAGAGAGAGAGAGAGAGAGAGAGAGAGAGAGAGAGAGAGAGAGAGAGAGAGAAGAGAGAGAGAGAGAGAGAGAGAGAGAGAGAGAGACGCAAAATTGATTCACAGTCATGCTAATCAGTACCTCATCAGTACAGCACTAATAAGGGAACAGCTTAACTGCGAGAGAGCGTCAAGAAGAAACAAACTTGGCGACGAGTGCTGCTCAGTGGAGAGGCCGTGTGTCAGCACTAGAGCATCTTATCTAAACATTCAAGACGACGAAATAGTCGAGAATATTGACAAGTCGTTAATGCTTGCTTGTTGTTTTGTCTCTCTCCTCTTCTCCTCTCTCCTCTCTTCTCCTCCTCCTCCTCTCTCTCTCTCTCTCCTCTCTCTCTCCTCTCTCTCTCTCTCTCTCTCTCTCTCTCTCTCTCTCTCTCTCTCTCTCTCTCTCTCTCTCTCTCTCTCTCTCTTCTCTCTCTCTCTCTCTCTCTCTCTCTCTCTCTCTCGCTCCTCGCTCTCTCCCCTTTCTCTCGGCTCTACCTCCCTCTCTCTCTCGCTCTACCTCGCCTCTCTCTCTCGCTCTCTCTCCCTCTCTCTCTCGCTCTCTCTCCCTCTCACTCTCGCTCTATCTCCCTTTCTCTCTCGCTCTATATCCCTTTCTCTCTCGCTCTATCTCCCTTTCTCTCTCGCTCTACCCCCTTTTTCTCTCGCCTCTACCCTCCCTTTTTTCTCTCGCTCTATCTCCCTTTCTCTCTCGCTCTATCTCCCTTTCTCTCTCGCTCTATCACACACACTCAAACACAACACACACACACACACACACAACACACACACACACACACACACACACACACACACACACACACACACAACACACACACACACACACACACACACACACACACACACAACACACACACACACACACACACACACACACACACACACACACACACACACACACACACACACACACACACCACATGTCAATTAAGAACTTTATGCTTCCTTCTCAAAGTAAATTGTGGATTGTCTGCTCTGTCCGAGTGAATCAACATGTTTATCTTTATGCTCATGTTTTATCCGTGTTTACAAGGCTCTTTCAACCCACCATACTCTCGGGCATGACGAGGAGCAGCCAGCATCGGTTCCCATCATCGGCCGCATGCAAACAATAAATCATTCTAACAAGGACGAACGGCGAAGCCGACGATTTATTTTGCTTCCTGTCGCCAACAACTTATTCCGCCTACCGAGGACCAGATGCAGCGTACTCCGAAATGATTGCATCCGCATAATTCGAGGAACGCTGAGGAACTTGATATACGATACAAGTTATGAGAATTAGAGAACGCACGTGGCACCGGAGGGTCTGCCAGCTGGCGAGACGTTTCGAGAAATCTCAAAAGAAATGTAAGGAAAATGACAAACAAAAGTAATTTGCATTTATGAATGTTTTCAACTCCTCTTGGAATTAAAATGTGTGTAATGTAATCCCTCTCTGTTTCTGTTATTTCAGTCTAAATAATGTAATCTTAATGGCGATTTTTTCATCATCCTACATTGCCCGCTCACAGATTTCGAATAAAATTATTTACGAACAATTCTAGATGCACATATCTTTAACAGATGTGAGCACGTTATTACCCGCTTTAAATAATACTCTTGATCCGAACAGGTTACAGCAGCTGTAAGCGTAGAAGGGAAAGGCGCCGAGCTTTCGGGATAAGAGAACCTCTCCTTCGCTCTCGGGCCTTTTTCATTTTCCTTGTACTTTCTCTTCCTTTCTTAGATTATTCCTCCCAGCCTCGTCTGACGTCTCTCTCTCTCTCTCTCCTCTCTCTCTCTCTCTCTCTCTCTCTCTCTCTCTCTCTCTCTCTCTCTCTCTCTCTCTCTCTCTCTCTCTCTCTCTCTCTCTCTCTCTCTCTCTTCTCTCTCTCTCTCTCTCTCTCTCTCTCTCTCTCTCTCTCTCTCTCTCTCTCTCTTCTCTCTCTTCTCTCTCTCTCTCTCTCTCTCACTTCTCTCTCTTTCTCTCTCTTCTCTTCTCACTCTCCTCTCTCACTTTTCTCTCTCTCTTCACTTTTCTCTCTCTCTCTCCTCTCTCTCTCTTCTCTCTCTCTCTCTCTCTCTCTCTCTCTCCTCTCTTCTCTCTCTCCTCACTTTTCTCTCTCACTTTCTCTCTTCTCTCTCTCTCTCTTCTCTCTCTCTCTCCTCTCTCTCTCTCTCTCTCTCTCTCTCTCTCTCTCTCTCTCTTCTCTCTCTCACTTTCTCTCTCCTCTCTCTCCTTTCTCTCTCTCTCTCCTTTCCTCTCCTCTCTCTCTTTTCTCTTTTTCCTCTCTCTCTCTCTCACTTTTCTCTCTCTTCTTCTCTCTCTCTCTCTCTCTTCTCTCTCTCTCTCTCTCTCTCTCTCTCTCTCTCTTCTCTCTCTCTCTCTCTCTCCTCTCTCTCTCTCTCTCTCGCTCGCTCTCTTCTTTCTCTCTTTCTCTCTTCCTCCTCCTCTCTCTTTCTCTTTCTCTTCTCTTTTCTCTCTCTCTTCTTCTCTTTCTCTCTCTCTTCTCTCTCTTTCTCTTTCTCTCTCTCTTTCTCTTTTCTCTCTCTCTTCTCTCTTTCTTTCTCTCTCTCTTTCTCTTTCTCTCTCTCTTTCTCTTTCTCTCTCTCTCTCTTTCTCTTCTCTCTCTTTCTCTTTCTCCTCTCTTTTCTCTTCTCTCTCTCTTTCTCTTTCTCTCTCTCTTCTTCTCTCTCTTTCTCTCTCTCTCTCTCTTACTCTTCTTCTCTCTCTCTCTTTACTCTCCTCTCTCTTTTACTCTCTCTCTCTCTCTCCTCTCTCTCTTTTTACTCTTCCACTCTCTTTCCTCTCTCTCTCTCTTACTCTACCATCTATACTCGCTCTCTTACTAATCTTCTCGCTCTCTGTACTCTCTTTCTCGCTCTCTTACTCTCTTTCTCGCTCTCTCCTTACTCTCTTTCTCGCTCTCGACCTCATTCTCGCTCTCTGCCCGCTCTCTACTCTCTTTCTCGCTCTCGCTGTCCCTCATTCTCGCTTTTTCTCGCCTCCTCTACTCTCTTTCTCGCTCTCTTACTCTCTTCTTCGCTCTCTTACTCTCTTTCTCGCTCTCTTACTCTCTTTCTCGCTTTCTTCATTACTCTCTTTCTCGCTCTCTTACTCTCTTTCTCGCTCTCTTACTCTCTTTCTCGCTCTCTTACTCTCTTCTCGCTTCCTCTTACTCTCTTTCTCGCTCTCTTACTCTCTTCTTCGCTCTCTCTCTCGTTCTCGCTCTTACTCGCTTTCTCGCTCTCTTACTCGGCTTTCTCGCTCTCCTTACTCAGAGAGAGTTATATTTATATGTATGTATGTATGATGTTTATATATATTATTCATTTATATACATATAACTTCTCTCTCTCTCTTCCTCCCTCCCTCCCCTCTCCTTTCCCACCTTCTCTTCCTCTCCTCTCCCTCCACCTCTCCCTCCCCTTCCTCTTCTCTCCCCTCCCTCCTCTTCCTCTCCTCTCCCATCCCTCGCCCCCGTCCCTCTCTCCTCTCTTTTTCCTTTCTCTCCCTCTGCTCTCCTCTCATCTCTGTCGCAATGTCGCTCTTTTCTATCCGTTTCCGTCTGTGCTTGTGTTTTATTTAGAGCAAACGAACCTGAGAACATTGATCTTCTCCTCCGCCTCCCCAGCATCTTCAGTACTTTCCATCTCATCTTATCTATCGTGCACGTATCCCCTGTCTGCACCTCGCCCTCGAAGGCCCCTCTCACTCATCCTCACTCCGAATCGGGCGAGACAAGGACTAAGCAGTGACTGTACAGCGACGCCATGTGTCCCTCGCAAGCCCTGGGGAATAGCAACCCTTATCTTAATCTTCCTCTGTATTCTTGTGCACGGCAGGCTGTGGATACGAGGTGGCTGATATCAATGGAGTTACCATACTGTATTCTTGGTGGCAATTTATGTCTGTCTGTCTGTCTGTCTGTCTGTCTGTCTGATGTCTGTCTGTGCCTCTCTCTCTCTCTCTCTTCCTCTCTCTCTCTCTCTCTCTTCTCTCTCTCTCTCTCTCTCTCTCTCTCTTCTCTCCCTCTCTCTCTCTCTCTCTCTCTCTCTCTCTCTCTTCTCTCTCTCTCTCTCTCTCTCTCTCTCTCTCTCTCTCTCTCTCTCTCTCTTCGCTGCCTTCTCTTTCTCATTCCAGTTTTCCCTTTTCCCTCTCGGAAAACCGGGATGCTCGCGACTGACTACGGTCGTCAAGGCAGCCATCTGCTCTCGCCTTGACAACAACTTTCTTTCGATCCCTTTTCAGAGTTTGCGGATTGTGCATTTATTTGTCTTTTTTAATCGTTGTGTCGCTTATCGAATTCATTTTCCTACATGAGCTATATTCTTGCTTTCCGTTCGCATGATTCTGTAAATGTGGAAGTGCTAATCTAGGCAACCTAAAAAAAACCAACTGGGTAATATTAATGGAATAGATCCCGCCACGGCTCACCTGAGCTAAAGAAGCGAACTCGCAAACAAAGAGGTCATGTCGCTGCAGAGTTCAAGAGGGTTTGCGCTGCTCCTGAGGCTTGCCACGGCGGCCACGCACGCCGCGGGGAAAACAATTGAGTCGTTTTTTGGGCTGATAATCGATTCTCTAGACGCCATGAAGTGTGACTGGGAGTGTTTCGATTAGCTGTTTATTGACTCTTCGACGAGGAAATTCATGTAGTTTTTGTCTGGATTTGTTCTTAAGAACTGCGACAAAACGGCAGAGTAGTAACTACACTGCTGATCAGAACTATTTGCAAGTTAAAGTTGAGATAATGATAACTTACTAGCTCTACTTCTAATACACACAGTCCATTGTTTACTGGTGTAAAGCCTATCCGTGCAGGAAAGCGAGAAGGCAAAACACGCAATCGTTTAACGTAGTGTGAAGAACCTGGTGCGACGTGGTCCAGCTCAGGTGCTTCCTACCTGGTCAGGCGTGGGATCTACCGCACGCGTTGGACTCTCAAGGTGGTTTGTCCTAAAAACAATGATCGTGAAGTTCATTGAATATAACTCGAAAGCCAAGGAAGTGTTGCGTGCTTGCGTGTCTAGAGGTGCTAAT
>NW_020869887.1:279678-282178 GCF_003789085.1 Penaeus vannamei
AGACTGTGAGAGAGAGTTATTATGAGTGTAAGATTTATTACGAATCAGTGCAAGAAGAGATATGTGTTTATGGTGTCTTAGTAGATAAACAAAGCAAGATTTATTTATGAGCTTTTATTAAGGGAATGCAAGAAGGGATGTAATTATTGTTGAAGATTTATTGTAGAGTAGGGCAAGAGGATTTTTATTTATGGTCTAATTGCATGGTTCAGGAAGATAGATAATTATGAGATTTATTGATAAGATATTGCAAAAAGAGATTTATACGAATTATTGACTAAAGCTCAAAAAGATACTAATTATTGCATCTTAGGAAGATATCTATGCATTAGAGAAGATTTATTGATGAAGATATATGCAAAAAGAGATTTTATACGAATTATTGACTAAAGCTCAAAAAGATACTAATTTAAAAGATTTTACAGTAAGATATTGCAAGAAGATTCACTAATAAGATGTTGGAAGGAGATATATTCAGGAGATGTATTAAGATTTATTTATGAGAATTATTGACCAGAGCCGAAGAAGCCATTCGTGAGTACGATTTATTACCGCGAACCCGCAAGAAGGAGCGACGCGCAACGAGAGCGACGGAGTTCAGGCCAAAGAAGGGAAGGAGAAGCGAGAGCCAGGGCGGAAGACGCCCCGCTAAGGAGGGCGTGGATAAACAGGAAGAGGGATAATGCACGCGAGTGAGAAGGAGGCAGGGACGGTAGTTAAGACGCGCGCGGCGGGTACTTAAGGCAGGAGGAGGAGGAGGTGGAGGAAGAGGACGAAGGAGGTGGTAATAGGGTCGGAGGAGCTGGAGGCCTCAGGGGAAGAAGAGGAGGAAGGGAGTTTTGGGGGTGACGGGAGGCTGGAGCCTCGGGAGAAGGCGTTTTGAAAAGGAGGGGGAAGGGGAAGAAAGGGGTTTGAAAAGGAGGAAGGAGGGAAGAGGGGAAGAAAGGCAGTCGAAAGGGGGAGGGAGGGTGGTTGGGTAGGTAGGTGGATGGGTGGGTGGGTTATTGGGTTTGGGTGAGAGGAGAGAATGGTAGGTGAGGGAGGGAGATAAATGAGGGAGAGTGAGAGGCAGAAAGAGGGAAGATGGGTGGTGGGTGGAGGGAGGAGTAGTGGGGTGCGGAAGGGGAGGGACAGGGGTGGAGAGAGACGGAGGGAGAAGGTGGATGGGGACGGAAGAGAGGAGATAATGGATAAAAAAAAAGGGCTTTAGGTATTGTGTGTGTGTGCGTGTGTGTGTGTGTGTGTGTGTGTGTGTGTGTGTGTGTGTGTGTGTGTGTGTGTGTGTGTGTGTGTGTCGTGTGTGTCGTGTGTGTGTGTGTGTGTGTGTATGGTTTGCGTTCTTATATGGGAACGAGTGAGATGAGTAAGTGACCGAGAGAGAGAAGAGAGAGAGAGAGAGAGAGAGAGAGAGAGAGAGAGGAGAGAGAGAGAGAGACCGAGAGAGAGAGGAGAGAGAGAGAGAGAGAGAGAGAGAGAGAGAGAGAGAGAGAGAGAGAGAGAGGAAATGTGCATTTGCGTGTATGCTGCTAGATTTAAAAATACACGACTAAAAAAGGACAGCGAGGATGGCGTCGATCAACAGAAAGGCCCTTCCCATCTGTGAATCCTGGAGTGACGTCACGGAAGTAACCGGCTATGACGTCATGAGGAAATCATGTCGTCTTGAGCAGGAGACGGAGAAGGCGGCGGCGGCGGCGGCGAGACGGGTGTCAAAGGTGAGGGGGGGGGGTCGGCGGAATGGCAAAGGTCGTTCAAAGAGAGTTTGAGAGATCGCAGAATCTTTGTGAGCTAATAAAGACAAAACCACTTAATTGTGTACACACGAACATTTCGTTTTTTTTTTTTTTTTCTTCTTTTTTTTTTAACGACGATCGGGTGAGAACCCCCTTCTTTTTTCATTTTATTTCTCTTTAATTTCATGCGACGTTCCCTGTTTGGCAAAGGGGTGTTTCATTACGTCAGAATGTTTACTCTCAGAGGTTCAAGTGCCTCCGTATGTATGTCGTACGCGCGATAATGGCGATGCTCCAACTACAATCGCCACGCCCTTTTTAAAACATATTAAAGCTGTGTTCGTATCATTCTTTCAAAGTGTTGGTGTGATTGTATTATCTTTCGGACATTAAGCGAAACATAAAAAACGAATGAATTTCCGTAAGAGAGAGGGCTGAGTGGATGACTGCTGGGAATGCACACACGGTCGAAAGGTCGTTGGTAGATTGGGGGATTTTGGGCCTTAAGGAACCTCGTGTGCAAGAGGAGGAAGCACGTTCTTGCCTTGTGGAGAGTCATCTTTCGGGTCATGCTAAAGCAGCTGGTTTGAAAGGTCACCTCTCTGTGCGCTCCGGATTAGTTACGTATGGGAGAGCATCTGTCTCTCTTCTTTCCTGTGTCTCTCTTTTCTCTCTTCCTCTGGCTTTCTTTAGCTTTCTCTCGTTCTCTCTTTCGTTGTTTTTGCTCTTTCTCTCCTCTCCCTTCTCTCTCTCTCTCTCTCTCTCTC
>NW_020869887.1:287178-292178 GCF_003789085.1 Penaeus vannamei
GAAGAGAAAGAGCGTAAGAGCATCCACTCGGGGTAATGGTGGTCTCTCGTCACCCGTAACCCAAAAGTCCTTTGAAAAAAATGGCTTCGTTTTAGCTCATACGGAGGAGTTTATGGCGTAAAGTTGGGTTCTAACTTCCGCCAACTTAAGCCCTCAGTTATCAATTATCATTTGTTTTTTTTCCTTGTTTTATCAGCCCACCGCAAAAACTAGCCATTTCTATTTTCGACTCCACAACACTGAAGTTACTCCCTCCCCCCTTCACTACCTCTTCCTCTACTTCCTTCCCTTTCCCCCTTCCTATCTTCCTCTTCCCCCTCCCCTCTTCCCGCCCCCCCAACCTACCTTCATCATCACTATCCCCATTCGTATATCCGAATACCCTTCGGTCACATTCATCTTCACTATCCACATCCTACTTTCCTTCAGCTTCACTGCCTCCATCCAACATACTTTTAACTTCACTCTCCCGACACCCAGACACACGGCAACACACTCACCGTCGCCCTCACTATCCCCACCACACATCGGGGACGCCCCAACGCACCTTCACCATCACGGTTCTCAATCCTCTCCTCCATATCCACCGCCTCTCTCTCTCTCTCTCTCTCTCTCTCTCTCTCTCTCTCTCTCTCTCTCTCTCTCTCTCTCTCTCTCTCTCTCTCTCTCTCTCTCTCTCTCTCTCTCTCTCTCTCTCTCTCTCTCTCTCTCTCTCTCTTCTCTCTCTCCTCTCTCTCTCTTCTCTCTCTCTCTCTCTTCTCTCTCTCTCTCTCTATCTATCTATCTATCTATCTATCTATCTATCTCTCTCTCTCTCTCTCTCTCTCTCTCTCTCTCTCTCTCTCTCCTCTCTCTCTCTCTCTCTCACTCACTCACCTGCTACGTCACCCACTCCCCCTTCTCCTACATTCCCCATTCACTCACTTCCCCATCCCTATCGTTTCCCGCCTCCCTTACTTTCCGATTTTCCCCTCATCTCCTACATTCTCCCCTTCCTCTCCTCCCGTGCCACTTCCTGTTACCTTCTTCTCTTTCTCTCTTCCCTTCCCCTTCCTCTGTTCCCTTCTTCCTCCCCTTTTCCTCTTCCTCTGTTCCCCTCTCCCTCCCCTCTTCCTCTCTTCCCCTCCCCCTTCCTCTACTTCCCTCCTTTCCTCTTTCCTCTCCCCTTCCTATTTTCCTCTCTTCCTTTCCCTCCCCTTATATTCGTCTCCCTGCTCTCTTCCCTTCTTCACTTCCCCTTCCTCACTTCCCCTTCCTCTACTCCTTTCCCCTTCCCCCTTCCCCCTTCCCCCTTCCTATCTTCCTCTTCCTTTTCCCCTCTCCCCACGCCCTCTCCCCACCACCCCATGATCGCCTCCTCATCGCCCCATAATTAGCAGTTCAACTTTAGGAAACTGACTTGAGGTTGCGCTTCCCGAGTCTCGTCTGCAGAGTGGAGAGACCACCGCCCTACGTGTGTCGTGTTGTGTGTGTGTGTGTGTGTGTTGTGTGTGTGTGTGTGTGTGTGTGTGTGTGTGTGTGTGTGTGTGTGTGTGTGTGTGTGTGTGTGTGTGTGTGTGTGTGTGTGTGTGTGTGCGCGTGCATGAGGTAATGTAAGATGGACAAAGTATGTCCTTTAATACTGTTATTATTGTTGTTATTATTTACTTTTATTTTATTTTATTGCAAAGTCGAAATGTTAATTATTATAATTTTTTTTCTTGATTTCCTGTTCGAGGCTGGAAAGGGACGGGGAACATTTTCCTTGTTTGTTTTTCGTTTCCTTTGTTGTCTCTCTCTCTCTCTCTCTCTCTCTCTCTCTCTCTCTCTCTCTCTCTCTCTCTCTCTCTCTCTCTCTCTCTCTCTCTCTCTCTCTCTCTTCTCTCTCTCTCTCTCTCTCTCTCTCTTTTTTTGTCTTGCATGTTTCTCTTCCTTACAATACTGAGTCGACGCCTTTTATGATTTTTTTATTATTATATTTCCTTTCGAATTTTCTTCTTCCTCTTTATTTTTGTCTGTCTTGTTTTTTTTTCTAAAGTTTCGTTAACTTGCAAGACCTTTTTTTTCTAAATCATCTTATCTTTCTGTTTCCTTTCATTATCTCTTCTCCTCTTTTTATTGTTTTTTTTTTCTCTCCCTTGCTTTCTTGCGTGGCGGGGAGGGAAGCGGTGACTTTTCTTTTCATTATCATGCTTTTTAAAGTCTAGTTCACTTGCAAGAACTTTTTTTTTCTTCTTATCTTCCTGGAACGGTGTCGAATGAAATATTTTATCTGCTCTTTTTTCAGTTATCTTTCCATTTTTTTTTCTTTTCTATTCTTTTTTTGTCCTTATCGTTCTTCCACGGCATCGATTATTTATTATTTTTTATCCTCCTTTTTCAGTTTTCGTAAGATTTTTTTTACTTTTACTTTTCTTCTTCCCTTTTTCAGTTCTTGTAGAGAAGGGGGGAGAGAGAGGAGAGGGAGAAGGGAGAGAGAGACGGAGAAGGGGTGGAGAGAGAGAGGGAGAAGGGAGAAGAGAAGGAGAAAGAGAGGGAGAAGGGAGATAGAGAGAGAGAGAGAGGGAGAAGGGAGAGAGAGAGGAGAAGGGGGAGAGAGAGGGGAGAAAGGGAGAGAGAGAGAGAGGGAGAAGTGAGAGAGAGGGAGAGAAGAGAGAGAGACAGAGAGAGAGTGTAAGAGCCCCGCGCCCTGGGAGGCAGGCTCGCGGAGGGTGAGCGTCCTAGAGAGTCCTACTCAGGCCAACCTCTGCTGACCTCTTATAGGCCCGCCAGACGCCCCAGGCAGGCTCAGGTTATATTTGGATGCAGGCGACCGAGCCTAGCGTGGGTACGCCATGTTAGGAGGAAACATTGCAGTGGAAACCATGCTAGGAGGGAAACCAGCAAGGAACCCAAGCCTCCCAATCCACGTGTGTGTCGCGAGTACACTTTCTCCTATTGCCACGTGTATAGTATGCTATAGAGAGATCAAGGAGAGGAGAGAGAGAGAGAGAGAGAGAGAAGAGAGAGGAGAGAGAGAGAGAGAGAGAGAGGAGAGAGAGGAAGGGGAGTGAGGAGAGAGAGAGAGAGGGAGAAGGGGAGTGAGAAAGAGAGAGAGAGAAGGGAGAGGAGGAGTGAGGGGAGAGAGAGAAGGGGGAGTGAGGGAGAAGGGGGAAGTGAGAGAGAGAGAGAAAGAGAAGGGGGAAGTGAGGGAGAGAGAGGAGGGGAGTGAGGGAGAGAGAGGAGGGGGAGTGAGGGAGAGAGAAAGAGAGAGAGAGAGAGAAGGGGGAGAGAGGAGAGAGAGAAAGGGGGAGAGAGGGAGAGAGAAGGGGAGAGAGGAGAAGAGAGAGAGGGGAAGAGAGGGAGAGAGAGAGAAGGGGGAAGTGAGAGAGAGAGAGAGAGGAGGGGCAGGGAGGGGAGAGAGAGGAGGGGAGTGAAGGAGAGAGAGAGAGAGAGAGAGAGGAGAGAGAGAGAGAGAGAGAGAGAGAGAGAGAGAGAGAGAGAGAGAGAGAGAGAGAGAGAGAGAGAAGGGAGAGAGAGAAAGGGGAGAGAGGGAGAAGAGAAGGGGGGAGAGGGAGAGAGAGAGAAGGGAGAGAGGGAGAGAGAGAAGGGGGAGAGGGAGAGAGAGTGAGAGAGAGAAGGGGGAGAGAGGGAGAGGGAGAGAGAGAGAAGGGGGGAGAGGGAGAAGGGGTGAGAGGGAGAGAGAGAAGGTGGAGAGAGGGAGAGAGAGAGAGTATCAAGGAATCATAGGCAGAGAATATGGAATAGAGAACGCAGTAACAGAGAAAGCAGGCGAGTTGAGTTGGAGATAGAGTGGATCGAGGTCGACCTTGATAGGAGGCGATTCGGTGTCATTCTCAGAGCTGGAGTGCGGCCTCTGCCTTGGGTGCCTGGGGGAGGGGGTGGGGTATCGTCAGCTGGTGGGGTGAGGGTACCGTCCTCGATGTCGCTTTTGTAGTGTGTGTGTGTGTGTGTGTGTGTGTGTGTGTGTGTGTGTGTGTGTGTGTGTGTGTGTGTGTGTGTGTGTGTGTGTGTGTGTGTGGCGAGAGAGTGAGACCGAGAGAGAGAGAGGAGAGAGAGAGAGAGAGAGAGAGACTTTTTTTTTTTTACTTTGACATGTTTATTGAGACAAAAAACTACATTGCAGAGGGATGAGGGAACTTAGAACTTAGTCCACATTTCACATACAAAAGTTAGGTATAATAACATTTAAAGATATATACAATACTTAAATTACAAAAATACAAGTTTTCAGAGTCACTGGCTTACAGATTGAGAGAGAGAGAGAGAGAGAGAGAGAGAGAGAGAGAGAGAGAGAGAGAGAGAGAGAGAGAGAGAGAGAGAGAGGAGAGAGAGAGAGAGAGAGAGAGAGAGAGAGAGAGAGAGAGGAGAGAGGAGAAAGGGAGGGAGGGGAAGAAGAAGGAAAGAAGGAGAGTGTGGACAGAGGGAGCGGGGGAAAGGGGGAAGGGGAAGGGGAAGAGAGAGAGAGGAAAAGGATGACAGAGGGAAGGAAGGGATTCATAAAGGTCGTGATGAGAGGGAGGGGAATGGGAAAGGCTGAGAGGGGTAGGGAGGGAAAGAGGGAAGAGGGAGAAGATAAAGATAAAAAAAAAAGAAAAGGAGGAATATAATGGATTCGGGAAGAGAGGAAAGAAGAGGGAGAAGATGGAAGGTAAAGAAGAGAGGGAAGAGTGTTCAGAAAGGTAAGATAGAAAGAAAGAGAAAGGGAAGAGAGGGTCAAAAGAATAAACACAATGAATTTGTACTGCGGTTTTTCGTCCCACCTCCGTGTACATGTTACTCTGCCTGTATGATTGTCTCTCTGCCTTGCTCGTCCTCTCTCTCCCTCGCTCTTCTATTCCTCGCCACTCTTTCTTCCGTTTTATCCGTTTCTTCCATCTTCTCTTTCTTCGTCAGCCGCTTCCATCTCTTCTCCCTTCTGCTATCCCGGTTTTTCTCTTTCTTCACCTGAGAGAGGGATAGGGAGGGGGAGGGAGAGGGAAAGGGAAAGGGAAAGGGAGATATATAGAGAGGGGAGAGAG
>NW_020869887.1:297178-307119 GCF_003789085.1 Penaeus vannamei
CTCTCTCTCTTCTCTCTCTCTCTCTCTCTCTCTCTCTCTCTCTCTCTCTCTCTCTTTCTCTCAATATTTATATATATGTGGTGTGTGTGTTTAAGTGTGTATATATATGTGTGTATGTATGTATGTATATGATATAGCCAACAAAGCCCCGAGATTAATTATTCCTAAAGCACACAAACGGCGCCATTCACAGTCGGGGCAACACACCAAGCCACACACCCCTTGAGATATGGCAGCCCGCCTTCTTTTATTTATTTTATTCCTGGGTCGATGGATGTAATTTTTTTATGTTTAGAAGTTTAATGCGGGAAGTATTCGAAGTTTTGTTTTTGTTTGGTTTTAATTGTTTTATTTTTTGGCATATCGGTGTGTATGTTTTGTAGGATTGGCTATATAGATCTATTGGTATGATTCGTGTTTGGGCGAACGTTGTTGACGCGTATATATATATATATATATATATATATATATATATATATATATATATATATATATTATATTATTGTTGTTGTTGTTTGTTTTTTTTTCTGATTTCATTTAGGCTCTTATCGCCGGTTTGATCCACGAGTGTGTGTGAGATTACCCTTGTGAGATAAGCCTGTGTGAGGAGCTGTACTGACGGAACTGTATCTGTGGGATAAGCTGTATGTACTACATGTCCGGCGAGTTGAGATGCGTCGTGGCAGTATATAGGCCTATTGTATAGTTGTGGTTTCTGTGCGGTGTCTTTGATTATTTTGTTTTATGGGGGGGGGGCTATGTTCTGTGGCGTTATATGGTGTATGTTGTGTGGGTATTTGTGTTATGTTGTAAATTATTGTGTATGTTGTAAGAGGTTATTGGTGTGTTTGTTGGATTAGTTGGTGTATGTTGTAAGAGGTTATTTGGTGTATGCTGTAAGTGGTTATTTGGTGTATGTTGTTTGTTTGTATGTTGTAGGCTATTCGGTGTGGTCGCCGTTTATACTGAATGTTGGTGCGATAAAGGAATGAATGTGATGATGGTGGTGATGATAAGGATTGTGAGAATGATGCTGGTGTTGATGGCCACGATATTTGGATTATTAGAACTATCAAATAATGTACTGGTTTATTCGTCCTATATATAGAGCAAAATATTAGATGATTAACAGGTAGTCGTTATGAGTTAGAACAACTAAAGTTAAAGATCGAGCGTGTCCGCCGGGTCGTTGGTCTGTGGCATAGAAAACGGTGACGAAGGGAGACTCAAGTTGGATAATATGACAAGAAGTCTTTCAAGAGCATCGCACACGCATGGGTACGCGCGCCGGAGTTGATTTCGCTCGTTTCTGCACTCTGGGGAGTTATCTCTGTCTTTCTTTGTCTCTTACTTTTTCTCTTTCAAACTCTTTTACACACTACATACATATATGCATATTTATGTATGAGTATGTATATATATATATATATATATATATATATATATATATATATATATATATATATATATATATATATATCCCCCCTGCTTGAACCGGCCGTCGTCGTCATCCTCGTGAAAGAACGCGGGGGCAGCGCAGGCAATGGTTTTCTCCTTTCCTCCCAGCGCCACTGATCGGAATTGTTCGACAGGAAGCAAAAGGCGAGCGGGATGGAGGTGCGCGCGCACATGTACATGCACGCACGTATAGACACAATTCTTCGATTCCGTTTGATCTGACGCGTAAAATTATAGGCCTGCTGTCGAGGAGTAACGACTGTCGGCGGGCGGAGAATTTCGTCGTTTCCCGCGCCTTCGCTTTTGCATCATCACCACCACCAATCATCACCATCACCAACCAACAGTCATCACCAATCACCACCAACAGTCATCACCATCAAACCAATAATCGTCATCACCGTCACCACCAAATTGTTTATCGCCACCAGCAATCGTCATCATCACCACCATTATCCTCATCACCACAGCTTTTATATCAACACCAATAGCATTATTTTCATCACCACCACCATTATTAGCGCAACCAGCATCTCCATCATCTTCATTCCCCAGAGGCCCTACCAACATCATCATGATTCACCATCATGAATTATCATCACCACAATCACCATCATAAATTATCATCTCCATAGCAACCACCGGGTCCGTCATCATCACCACCCACCTCCACCACCACCACCACCACCACCACCACCACCACCACCACCACCATCCACCCACACCACCCCACCACCACCCCACCTCACCACCACCTCCACCTCCACCACCACCACCCACTCCACCACCACCTCCACCCCACCTCCTCCACCACCTCCACCTCCATCATCATGTTGGTGGAGAGAGCGAGGCTCGTGTTGTGGAGCGCTTTAGCTAAGCTCTGAAGAAGGTGTTGCGTGCATACCGTCGTGAGCCTGAATAATGCTAGCGTTTTGAGTCTGGTCTGCTGAGAGGGTTTAATTCGTGTGTGGGTTGTGGGGATTTTAGTTTTTTTTCTTCCTTTCTTTCTTTCTTTCTTTCTTTTTCTTTTTAACTGTCTTTTTCCTTTTTTTTGATAAGGAAACGGGTTTGATACTATGTGAGATTTTTTTTTTTTTTTGATTTTTTTTTTTTTTTTTTTTTTTTTTTTTTTTTTTTTTTTTTTTTTTTTTTTGTAAAAGCATTGTATTCTCTATAAAGATGTATAATGTATTGTAAGGAAGTAGTAAAGGATAATTTCGCCTCCAGATGGAAGTGCCGTCGAGTGAGTGCTCTCTACGCGGCGATTGAGACGTTAAAAGAACTTGAAAATAGATGGAGAGAGGAGAGGGAGGGGTTAGGCGGAGAATGGGGGGGAGGGGTTGGGCGGAGAAGGGGGGAGGAATGGGGTTGGCGAAGAAGGGGGATGGGGGGAGAGGAAGGGGTTGGATGGAGAGGGGGAGAAAGGGGGGAGCGAGAGGACTTGGTTGGGCGGAGAGGGGGGAAAGGATGGGGTTTGGGCAGAGAGGGTGGGAAAGGGGGGGATGGGCGAGGCGATGGGGTTAGACGGAGAGGGTGAGAGGATAGGGTTGGGGGAGAGGAAAGGGTTGGCGGACAGGGGGGAGAGGGGGGGAAGGGCAGTCGATGAGGGCTTTGTAGAGAAGAGAAGGCCCGCGGCGAGATGTATGCAGGGCGGCGCTGATTAGACAGGTATCCTGGGCGCCAGGTCGTGGCAGGTGAAACCCCTTCACCGTCGTCTCTTTGTTCCTGCCCCCCCCCCTCGCCCCTCCTTCGGCCTCGGCGCGCGCGCTCTCGGGCATCGCCGCCTCTCCACCTCTGACCCCTTCGCGCCAGGTGCCGAGGGCCGGAGTGGCACGCGCTGGCAGGAAGGAGGTGCAGGCTGTCTGCTTCATCCTCGTGCTCCTCTCTTTCTTCCTCTTCTCTCTCCTTCTTCTTTCTCTTTTCCTTTTCTTCTTTCTCTCTCCCTCTTTTCTTCCTTCTCTTCACCCTCCTCCTTCTTTTCTTCTTCCTCTTCTCATTTTCTTCCCTCTTCTCTTTTCTCCTCTTTTTCTTTTCTCTTTCCCTTTTTTCTCCCCCTTCCCTCCTTTTCCTCTTCTTTCCCTTCCTTTCCTCCTCCTCTTTTTTCTTCCTCTTCCTCCTCTTCTCATTTTCTTCCTTTCTGCCTTTTTTTCTTCCTCTTCCTCCTCCTCATTTTTTTCTTTCTTTTCTTCCTTTCCCCTCCTTCTTTCTTCCTCTTCCTCTCCTTCCCCTTCCCCTTCTTCCTCCTCCTTTTTCCTCTTCTTTTATTCCTCCTCCTCTCCCCCTCCCCCGGCAACAGGCGACGCGCGCGTTCAAAAGGCGCGTCGCTTCGAGGGCGTGCGGCGCGGGGCCCGAGGCTCCCGTGTTCACTCCCTTTCCACTTGTCCCTTCTTCATTAAGGCTGTTTTTATTATTGTTGTTGTTATGATTGTTATTGTTGTTATTATTATGATTATGATTATTATTGTTGATGTTTTGTTTACTCTCATTATCATCATCGTCACCATCACCATCACCATTCTCATCACCATCATCGCCATTCTCATCATCATAAGGCCGTCGACGCCTCTGCTGCCGCTTCGATGGCGTCGCGAGGGTGGAGGTTGGGGGGGGGGGAGGTTTCTCTGGGAGGGAGGGGGTGGCTAGGTCGAGGAGGGGAGGGGGATGCCGTGGTTGGGGAGGCTGCGTCTCTCGTGGGCGTCAAACTGCTTCTGTTAGTTTTGTGTACACGTGTTAGGGCGTGTACGTATTCAGGGTCAGATTAGAGCGTACAGGCATACACATGGGAAACATGCCTGCACACGCAAGGCTTATATAAGTACTTACATAGATCTTGTGTACACGCGCGCACGTGCACACGCTCAGTTGCACATGCACACGCACGCGTAACAACGTGCGCGAACACGACGCGCGCGCGCCGCGCGCGTACACACACACACACACACACACACACACACAACACACACACACACACACACACACACACACGCCAAATACAGACATTGAGGATCTCAGACATCTGCCATAATATGCACATAAAGAGAAGGGATCGAATCACACGTCTATCCAGGCTGTTATAAAGTTACTGTCGAGGATCCGCCCGGAATAATAAATTATGGGAGGGGGAGAGAGGAAGAGAGGAGGAAAGGAAGGAAGAGAGGAAGAGAGCGAGAGAGGAGGAAGAGAGGAGGAGGGAGGAAGAGAGGGAAGAGAGGGAGAGGGAGGGAGAAGGGAAGGAGAGGGAGAGAAAGAGAGAGGAAGAGGAAGAGAGAGAGATGGGGGGGGGGGAGACAGATAGACAGACACTACCGGTGAAACATACGAGTTGTTAAAAAAAAACAAAAATAAGTATTTTATCCATTTCGCTTCCCCAAATGAGGCCTCAAGTCTGACTCGAAACGTCGCATCATTTATTGTTCTTTGATGTTATAATATTGTGATCTTTTGATACATGTTCCGTTGTAGAAAGAACATGATGATAATAAAAAATGAGCGGGAGATTGCAGGTGAGGGGAACAGATGGAGGAAGGGAATGGATGAGGGGGGTAAGGAAGAGAGGATGTGGGTGAAGGGAGTAGAGGAAGAGGGATGGAGGGGAAGTTGAGAGGAGGAGATGGAGTAAGGGGAAGTTGAGGAGGAGAGGATGGACTGAGTAGAGTACGGAAGAATAGGGAGTAGGAGGAGTAAAGGGCATAGAGGAGGAGAGGGAAGTGGATGATGGAGTAAGAGGAAGAGAGGGCTTGGGGTGAGGGGAGGAGAGGAGGAGGGGAGTCGATGATGGAGGTCGAGGAGGAATAGCGGAGGGCAGAGAGATTAGGTATTTGTCCTTGACCCGAACTGTCATAATGGTTTCCTGCGGTAGTCTGCTTTGTAGTAAACTCGTGTGAACGGGGAGACCAGACAGACAGAGAGAGGGAGAGGAAGGAAGGGAGGGGGTGAGGGGAGGAAGGGGAGGAGGGAGGGGAGGGAAGGGAAAGGATGGAGGAAGGGAAAGAGGAAGTGAGGAAGGGAAGGAGAGAGGGAGAGAGAGAGAGAAAGAAAGAGAGGCAGAGACAGAGACATAGTGTATGTGTGTGTGTTGTGTGTGTGTGTGTGTGTGACTCGTATGCTGGGGACACAATGGGGCGTGTCTTCGGTGTTGCTTGTGGCTTTTTAGTATGCATCTGTAAGAGGCTTTGCAATTGCCATTCCGGTTCTGTGCACTTATAGGCGTTCCTGTGCCGGCGGTAGTTGAGAGAGGGGGGGGGGGAGAGGGGGATATATGCGTTTGTTTTTCGATGTGTGTGAAGAAGCGCTTTCGAAAGACGCTTTAGGATTGGGCGTTTTTTAATGGTTGTTTCGCGTGGATTTGAATGCAGGGTGTGGATGTAATGCATTTGGTTGCTGCAAATGCATCATCTCTTCCCCTCCCCCCTCTCTCTCTCTCTCTCTCTCTCTCTCTCTCTCTTCTTCTCTTTCTCTCTCTCTCTCTCTTCTTCTCTCTCTCTCTCTCTTCTTCTTCTCTCTCTCCTCTCTCTTCTCTTTTCTCTCTCTTCTCTCTCTGCTCTCTCTCTCTCTCTCTCTCTCTCCTCTCTTCTCTCTCTCTTTCTCTCTTCTCTTCTCATCTCTCTCTCTCCCCACCTCTCTCTCTCTCCCTCCCTCTCTCTTCTCTCGTCGTCTCCCTCTCTCTCTCTCCTCTCCCTCCTCTCTTCTCCTCTCCTCGTCTCTCTCTCTCCTCTCTCCCTCCTCTTCTTCTCTCTCCTCTCCCTCTCTCTCTTCCTCTCCTCGTCTCCCTCTCTCTCTCTCTCTCTTCTCTCTCTCTCTTCCTCTCCCCTCCCTCTTCTCTCTCTCCCTCCCGCTCTCTCTCTCTCCCTCTCTCCTCTCTCCTTCTCTCCCTCTCTCCCCCTCTCCTTCTCTCAGATATTCCCCGGGCTGTGCCTGGCGGAGAGGCCGCGGATTAAGCGAGCTGTAAGCAAACACGAAGGAGGGGGGGGGGGTCAGGCTAGAGACGAGGCCAGCGCCCCCCCCCCCCCTCTTAGTTGCCTCCGACCCTGGGGAGAGGAGCGACGCCCCCTTCCGATTTAGCGCCAGCCTTAGGACTCGATATTGAGGGAAGGGGATGGGGGCGACGGTAGGCCTATTCGTCGCCTGGGGTCAGCTGATGTCCCCCAGAGAACACTGTGCTGACGTCGGTTTCGCCTGACCTTAATTTGCCAGGGGCTCGGGGAGTCTTGTGTGTATCTTCGTTTTTGGCCTTTTTGTTATTTCTATTTATTTTTATTTTTTTTGATGGGGGGGGGCGGGGGTGTGGTGGGTTAGAAGGGGAGAGGGGGGTACGAGGGAGGAAAGGATGTTGGGGGAGGGGAGGGGGCTTGGGAGAAGGGAAGGGTAGGAATGAGAGGAAGGGAGAGAAGGAGGGAAGGAAGTTGGGGAGAGGTGGAGGTTGGGTGAGAGGAAGGAGAGAGGAAGGGACGATAAAATGGGGAGGGAGAGGGGAAGGATGGGATGAAGGAAAGGAGAGAGGAAGGTACGTAGGATAGAGGAGAGGACACGGAGAAAGGAAGGAGGGGAGGCATTAGGGAGGGAGAAGGAGATAAGGGAGGAGGGAACAGGTCACGGAGCGAGTGACCGAGCATATTGGGCATTTTGCCGACTGTCAGGTGTCTGGAGCACATGCCAGACACGTGTCTTTCTCTTTTTCTCTTTTGCGGAATGAGATCTCCGATTTGCATTTTATTTTGCACAGCTCCTCCGCTTGCCCATAAATCAGTTATAGAATAGAATATGATGTCACTTTTTTCCGCATTGTAATGTGTTTTAATCGTAGTGTCTAATATATTACTATGGATGCTATACTGAACTGAACACACACACGCACGCACGCACTGAGATATTCTGAACAATTCTCGGCCATGACCGTTACCCATGAGATGTACTGATCGGCTCCTATGAATGTTGTCCATGAGATAGGCCTATACTGAACAGCTGATTGCACGACCGTATGGGAACGCCCTCTGTAAGGCCCCTGCTTGCCACCCAGCGCGCCCCAAGAAGCCCGATCCTCACGCCTAATAACCGCCCTCAGCGGAAGCCTCCTCTTCCTTATCCTCATCCTCATCCTCATCCTCATCCGCGCAGGGAATCCTCCGGGGAAATGAGGGTTTCGGGGAGGGAGCGTCTGAGTCCAGGACAGGCTGGATGGTGGGGGAGGTTAGCCCGATTAGGGGAAGGAGGAGAAGAAGGAGGAGGAGAGGAGGAGGAGAGGGAGGAGAGAGGGAAGGAGGAAGAAGGAGAAGAAGGAAGGAGAAGAGAGGAGAAGGAAGGGAAGAGGAGGAGGGTAGTGTGGGATCGTCGCATCATTAGGCGTAGTGGGGATAAGAGAGAGTCTTAAGGGAAGAACTGACGGGAGAGGAGGGAGAGGGTAAGGAGGAGGGGGAGACGAAGGGGGAAGGAGAAGGGGAGGTGACGGAGGTAAAAGGGAGAAAGAAGGAGGGAAAGACGAAGAGGCAGGAAAGGAAATAAGGGGAGAATGAGAGGGGAAAGGGGAAGGAAAAGGATAAAAGGAAAGGAATGGAGAGGAAGAGGGGAGGAGAAATGGGGAGAGAGAAGGAAGTGAGGAAGGAAGGACAGAGAGAGAGAGAGGGGCAAGAGAGATAAGAGAGATTAAGGGAGACTTCTGAGGAGTAGGGAGTAAGAGAAAAGGGCGAGAGGTTATTTGATGGAGATAGAATGAGGGCGAAGAGGGGAGACTTATTTAGATATCTAATAACCTAGATTAATTGAAGCAAGACCCGAAGAGAGAAAGGAATCGGGTGAGACTGAGAGAGACAGAAAGAGGGAAAGAAAGAAAAAACAAAGAGGGTGAGAGTAACAGGCAGACAGACAGACACAGACAGAAAGAAGAAAGAAAAGAAAAGAAACCTGTGAGAGTGACAGACAGACAGACAGACAGAAAGAAAAGAACCTGTGAGGGTGGCAGACAGAAAGAGAAAGAAAGAAAGAAGTGAGCCTGTGAGAGTGACAGACAGCCAGATACAGAAGAAAGAAAAGGCCTTTCAGCAAGCAAAAGGGAGAGAGGAAAGATTCTCACAGCCAGCGAGCAAGCGGGTGGTGGTTTAGAGTTTTAGAGTTTAGAAGTCCGTGCGTTTTTCCCCCACTGCGGGTTATTTATACATGCGTGTGTGATGTGGGTGACGTGCACGCATACCAGGCCGCTTTGGGGGTCACGGCTGAGGAGGAAATGAGGAGGGAGGAGAGCGGGAAAGAGGGAGGGAAGTAGGGAGGAAAGGGAGAGGGGAGAAGCAGCTTAGAAGAGAGGGATCTGAAGGAATGGGAGGGAAGAGGAGCAGTAAGAGAGAAGAGAGATAGCTGAAGAAGAAGGGAGAGAGAAGAAAAATCTGAGGAGAAGAGAGGGAGAAGACACGCAGCTGAATAGAAGGAAAGGCAAGCAAAGAAAATAAAGGAGAGGAGAGGAGCAGCTGGCGAAAAGGGAGACAGTCGAAAGAGAGAAATTGCCAAGGAAATGTCGTTATTGTTTCAAGGGAGAAGACGAAGCGAAAGAGGATGAAGTAAGGATGGAAGACGAACAAGAAAACCAGAATAAGGAGATTGGAATAGAGAAGAGGGACGAGGATAGGGCTAGAGAAGGGCGGGGATTGGGATTGAAAAAAAAGAAAAGAATAGGGCTAGAGGAGAAGGCCGAAGATAGGGAAAGAGAAGAAGAAGAAGGACGAGGATAGGGAGAGAGAGAGAAGAAGAAGGTGACGAGGATAGGGAGAGAGAAGAAGAAGAAGAGGACGAGATAGAAGAAGGACGAAGATAGGAAGAGAGAAGAAGAAGGACGAGGATAGGGAGAGAGAAGAAGACGGAGGACGAGCAAGAAGGGCAGATGATGGCGGAAGAAGGGAAGCGCGAGTGATGGAGAAGAAACGGAAGGAGAAGAGGAGGAGAGCGGTGGAGGAAGAAGGGAAAACCGTCGATAAAAGGTCGTAGAATGGGAAAGGGGGGGAGGGGGAGAGGGGAGGTAACATTGGCAGCGGACGGACGAGTAGAAGGAAGGAAGGAGGAAGAACGAAGAGGGAATGAGGCGAAGCGAGAAGGAAACTGTGAGGGGGAGAGCGACAAGCGAAACAAAAGGCAAGAAAGATGTTCAGAGATATTACATATGCGCCCAGTGGGAGAGGGAGGGAAGGGTAAGGGAAGGAGGAAAAGGAAGTGATGGTCAGGGAGATAAGTGAGATGAGCGGGGTATCTACGGGAAGGGAGAAGGAGAAAGGGAGACAGACAGAGGAGAGAGAAGAAAGAGAGGGAGAGAGAGAGAGAAGAGAAAGAGGGAGAGAGAGGAGAGGGAGAGAGGAGAAGAGGAGAGAGAGAGAGAAGAGAGGGGGAGAGAGAGAGAAGAGAGGAGAGATGAGAAAGAGAAGCAGGGGAGAGAGAGAGAGAGAAAGAGGGGGGGAGGGAGGTGGGAGCTGTGGAGAGACGGAGAAGAGTGGAGAGGGAGGAATAAT
>NW_020869887.1:307219-312219 GCF_003789085.1 Penaeus vannamei
TCCTCGCCTCTCTCGCTCTCGCGTCTCTTCGTCTTCCCTCTCTTCTCTTCCCTCTCTCCTCTCTTCCCGTCGTCTTCTCTCTCGTCTCGTCTCTCTCTCTCCTTCTCTCTCTCTCTCTTCTCTTCTCTCTTTCTCTCTTTCTCTCTTTCTCTCTTTCTCCCTCTCTCCTCTTCCCCTCTCTCTCCTTCCCTCCCTCTCTCCCTCTCTTCTCCCTCCCCTCCCCCTCTCCTCTTATCTATCTATCCATTCCTTCTCTCTTTCTCCCCTCCTCCTCTCCCTTTTCTCCCTCCATCCACACCGCCCGCCCGTACGCTCTTGCCCCTCTCTAATCTCTCCCTCCCTCCTCTCCTCCTTCCCTCTATCCTCTCTCTGCTGAGAAAACATCTTCAAGGCGCCTTCCCGCTCCTTCCCACCCGTCCTCCCCTTCCATTCTCCTTCCTTCCCTCATGTCCCTCCTCGCCGCTTCCTCCTTCCCATACTCCCTCCCTCTCCCTCCGTGATCAGCGAGGCGAACACAGCGTCCTTTAATGTCCGCTAACAGATATTTCGCCCGCGTTTTCCTCCGCGAGTCAGCTCTCTATCGCCGCCCCTGATCGGGTTCTGTTGCGATGAAAGCGGATAGGGGTGCGGGGGGGTGGGCGCACTCAGCTAGATTCGGGGAGGGAAGGGGGAAGGGGAAGGGGAAGGGAAGGGGTAGAGAAGGATTTTTGTTTTTGTTGCGTTCGTTTAGTTTGTGTGTTGTGTGTTTGTTTCTGTGGTTTTTATGCATAGTTTCTTGCGTGCACGAGTATGTAGTCAGTTTATTTACATATCTACATACATACTTAAATGGATAAATCACTCTCTCTCTCTTCCTCTCTCCCCCTCTCTTTCCTCCCTCCTCCTCCCTCCTCCCTCCTCCCTCTCTCCCTCTCTCTCTCTCTCCCTCCCTTCGTTCAGAAATGACCACCGCCCGTCAGAAGTGCATCAGATTATTTAATCATTGCCAAAGTCACTTAGGTGTTAATGCCTGTTTTGTGTCTGCGGATGGCATGCGCTACGGCTTCCCTTCCATTTCGTCATGAGTTTTAGTCACCTAACTGAAGCAGCTAATGGATTACCTTGGAAATGAGACACGCTGACACACACGCACACAAGCACATGCACATGCACATGGACACTCACACGTACACTCACTCACTCTCACTCTCTCTCTCTCTCTCTCTCTCATCTCTCTCTCCTCTCTCTTCTCTTTCTCTCTCTCTCTCTCTCTCTCTCTCTCTCTCTCTCTCTCTCTCTCTTCTTTCCCCCCTCTCTCTCTCTTCTCTCCCCCTCTCTCTCCCCCCCCCCCCCTCCTCTCTCTCTCTCTTTCCTCCCATCTCTCTCTCTCTCTCTCTCTATCTCTCTCTCTCTCTCTCTCTCTCTCTCTCTCTCTCTCTCTCTCTCTCTCTCTCTCTCTCTCTCTCGCTCTCTCGCACTCTCGCACACTCTCCGCACTCAACAACACTAACACGCACGCACACACACACGCACACACAACACGCACACAGCACGCACACGCGCACATACCGCTGTTTCATTAGGAAGTGCACCACAGCCTAATGGAAAGTCGATTGACTAATCCGCACTTCACACGCAATGACACCCGCCGACCCGACCCGACCCGACCCGACCCGACCCGACGACCTAAGCCGATCCGAGCCTTGTTACTGACCTGGGTGTGACGACATATGGATCACTGACATGGGGGGGGGGGGGAGGTCGTACTGGAGGTAGTAGTAGATTGATTAAAGGTAGATTTTATATATATAATATATATTATATATATAATATATATATATATATATAATATATATATATAGGTATATATATAGGTACATGCAGGTATGTATGCATCAAACATTTGTATTATATAGAGCCGCGGACGGGTAGACACACAGTCAAGGACACACAAATACGAGCATGGATATACTCATGTGCATTACATAGATGACATACATGGCATGTAGACCTAGAATACGTACACAGACCTAAAGGGGGATTTAATGAAGTGCAAGTTCCAGAAAACCACCGTCATTGGGAAGTGAACGAGGGGCTGCGAGAGATTGGGGGGGGGGCCCTTGAGTGTGGAGTGTTAGGTCTGGTTCTATGTACATACACTTGCGCACACACGAACGAACGCACGCACATCAGACAGATGCGAGGATGCGCCACGCCACACACACTGGGCGCGTGTACTTGGCCTGAATAATATATACATAATATACATTACATACGCACACACACACATACACATATCTATAATACAGAAGAGAGGGAGAGAGAGAGAGAGAGAGAGAAGAGAGAGAGAGAGAGAGAGAGAGAGAGAGAGAGAGAGAAGAGAGAGAAGAGAGAGAGAGAGAGAGAGAGAGAGAGAGAGAGATGGGGGGGGGGAGCGAGGAGCGAGCGATAATTATCTCTGATCTTCTTTTGTATTGCCTGCGTAATGAAGAGCACGGAAGAACGAGGAGGGAGACGGAGATAAGATCAAATTAAAAAGCACAACATGAAGGACAAGAACAAAAAAAATCATAATGATCAATAGATACAAAATTAAAAGAAAAGAAAGAAGAAAGAGACGGAACTTAAATGATGAATAACAAGATATGAACAGAGAAGAAAGAAAGACAAAAAAGGCAAACAATAAATAACCGAAATGCAAACAGAAAAGAAATGAAAAAATACAAATTACGGTGGAATATAAACAGATAACAAAACGAAAAGTAAAAGAACAGAAAAGAAAAAAAATATTGACGCGGAAAACTAAACGAAAAGTAATTAACAGAAAAAAATATATATATTGACCTGGCCTTTTTTACATTCCATTTTTTCGTAAAGTTAAAAGAACAGAAAAAAATATTGACCAAGCCTTTTTACTTTTTTTTTTGAGTAGAAACTAATGAGGTGTGGAAGGCAGCCTCGACCGCAGCGCCGGCGTGGGGGGTCCCGGGGCTCAGCGCTCCTTCCTCTAACGTTGTTGGTTTATTGTTGTTATTGTTGTTGTTATTATCATTATTATTTATTAGCACCATTATTATTTATTAGCATTATCATTGTTGTTGTTATTGTTATTATTATTGTTGTTTTTATTGTTTATCATCATTGCCATTGTTCTTGTTGTAATTATTGTTATTGCCATGCTGTGAATACCATCATTATCGCCGTCATCGTTACTCTTCGCTATCATATCATTTCCGTCATTTGCGTATTTTGATTATTGCTGTTCTCGCCTGTTCTTCTGCTTTCTTTACTTCTGTCTTAGGTTCCCATTCTTTTCTCTCTTCAAACATCCCCTTCGTCTTTTTGGCCGAATGCAGTAGCGAGAGTAGGAAATTACATTGATTGGATTGATGAAATAAGTATGCAGACTCGTGAAGACGGGAAGACGTGTGTTTATTTCTGATTTACGTCTGGAGAATATGTGTTTTATGTTGGTAGATGTGTATCTTTACACTCAGGCGCGCCGTGGTTCCAGCAGCACAAGTAGAGGAGAAATTTAAAAGGAGGTTCAGCGGCGGTGTGAAGTCTGCGGATAAACTTTGCCACATTTTAATAGACGAACGTTAGCTGTATTTAGCACCGAGAACAATTCATGCAGATTATGAAGCCTCGAAGACCTACAGCGGATACATGGAGAAATAGTTAAAGATCTTAGGCGGACTGATAAAAGTCTTCACTACAGCGCTCTCTCGCAGCCCGCCAGGACATGCTTCTATGTTATTGGATTTGGTCAAAGTCGCTGAGCTGAATTGGCATCACCCAAGGATAAAAATCATCGGAACAATTCTAGAAGTGAATTAATAAATTGATGTTGCAATGTCCTGAAGTTGTGTACACTGTACTGTTTATGAACACTGCATTGTTAGATCCGTACTTATGCTACGCAGGAAAAAATAAGGAAAGTTTCCTGCTTGAACCAGCACTATACAACGTACTAGTAAGTCGACAGGATTACTTCCAGCCACGGAGTCCTTCGTGAATCAAAGCCCGGGACTAACTTGCTGCTTTTCTGCGATTCCTGGGATTTCGCCAAGGTCCCCGACAAAGTTGCTTCAAAGGCTATACGTGATATCAAAATAAACACACGTCGCGAAGGAGAACCGTGTTATAGAAGGAAAAAAGTTATAGATTTTGTACAGGTGGCGTGTTGGCATCTCGCTGTATGATAGACCAGCACGACCAACAAATAGCACGCACTGAGCGGATATAAACTTTTGAATACCTGTTGCTTGGGTCCGTCCATAACAAAACCTCATGTACAACAGAAATGACCGGTTTGAAAAGCTGTCAAAGACCTGAAAGTTCTAGTAAAAAGCATAATCATTTTACACAAGAAGAAAATATCCTCTGCAGTTCCCATAGACCATGAGAAGACATTTATTTATTTTATTTTATTTCTTTTAGTGACCGTGAGATGTACTGTAATATTGTGTTTTGACCAGATGTCAAAGGTATATAAAGAAATAACTTGCCCCGCCTGTCGGAGTGGTAAATAATGCACTGGACTCGTATTACCTGCACGCATGCTTATGTACCTAAGCACGCCTGCACACGTACACATGCACGCGCACGCACCCTACTCACTCACTCATTCTCTCTCTCTCTCTCTTCTCTCTCTCTCTCTCTCTTTCTCTCTCTTCTCTCTCTCTCTCCTCTCTCTCTCTCTCTCTCTCTCTCTCTCTCTCTCTCTCTTCTCTCTTCTCTCTTTCTCTCTCTTCTCTCTTCTCTCTCTCTCTCTCTCTCTCTCTCTCTCTCTCTCTCTCTCTCTCTCTCTCTCTCTCTCTCTCTCTCTCTCTCTTTCTCTCTCTCTCTCTCCTCTCTCTCTCTCTCTCTCTCTCTCTCTCTCTCTCTCTCTCTCTCTCTCTCTCTCTCTCTCTCTCTCTCTCTCTCTCTCTCTCTCTCTCTCTCTCTCACACACACACACACACACACACACACACACACACACACACACACACACACACACACACGGCGAGAGTGTG
>NW_020869887.1:319719-324719 GCF_003789085.1 Penaeus vannamei
TTTTGCCTGGAGTGTTGATGGAAGCTTTCACATAATTTTTTTTTTCTTTTATATTTTTCTTTTTTATCAACTTTTCTTTACAGTGTGTTACTTTTGTCATGGCTGTTGTGACTATTATTTTTTTTTTTTTTCTTTATGTATTGAAGCTTTGTGTATGAAATTGCATTTTTGTACTAAATCTCCCCCAAGCTTTATCTATTGAAAGTCCTTAATGCTCTATATTTCTCTACTTCATCTTTAAACCCCTTTGTATTAGGTTTCCATTAATGCGATCTTGCCTTTACAGAAAAAGTCCCGGCAAGAGAGTCATGGCGAAGGAAGTGGCGTTGAGATCTTGGTCAATGAGCCTTATGAAAATGGCCCTGGACCAGACGGCAGAGGCCAATACACCCATAAAGTTTACCATGTTGGCAGCCATTTACCAGGTATGTAGGAGAAAAACTGAAGGCTAAGTGGATTGAGGTTTTACAATACAGTATTAGTTTTAACATACAGAATTGTTATATAGTGTTAGATATATAGTGAAGATCCACTTTGATCTCTCATTCTTGGTATGTGCTTTTGGATGTGGTTAAACAATATTGTTATTGGACATTTTTTATATGGAGTCAGCACAATACAATATTTACTCACAATTTCCTGTCTGTTCCTCATCATAAGTAGATTTATCTTATACACTAAAGTGGTTTTGATGGAGAGATCCAAATATCATGGACTGATAATTTAAAGTACAGTGTTCCACTTACTAAATTTCTGTCTTTAATGAATGAAAAATTATATAATGGAGAATTGGAACTTAACTTATCAAGAAAAATGGATAAAGAATTAAATGAAGACTGAGCCTTTTTTTTTTGTTTGTTTGTTTGTTTGTTTGTTTCCACTCTTTCCTCCCACCTAAAGTCCTCTTTGCTTCAGTGAATATTGGTGGTGAGTGGAATTAATTTTATCCCTCGTTCCAGGGTGGCTGAAATCCCTCATCCCAAAGTCAGCCCTGTCGGTAGAAGAGGAGGCATGGAACGCTTATCCCTATACCAAGACTCGCTTCACATGTCCCTTTGTGGAGAAATTTAGCATGGAAGTGGAGACTTACTACTTCAACGATGGGGGGCACCAAGAGAATGTCTTCAAGCTCTCCAATTCAGAGATGAAACAGAGGGAAGTTGGTAAGGGAAAGAGATCATTTCCATGAAAATCTTAGAATAGATTGATATTTTGAAAAGTTATAGGAGTATTTGGATTATGTGTGCTTTTTCCTGTTTGTTCTCAGGTTATATAGATTTTGCAGAAGAACAGTTATAGCTATAGATTTAGATTTTTTAATAATCATAAGATATATTTCTCTTATGATTAATCATTAATTCTCCCTGGTGAACAGTATTCAACACCCATTCTTGTTGTGGTTTCTATTTAAGATCTCATTGATGTTGTGCGAGACCAGTTGTATGGAGCTGACTACAAGGAGGAAGAAGATCCCCGTAAATATGTGTCACAAAAGACCAGTCGTGGACCCTTAGGAGATAATTGGATTAATGAGTACTGGGAAATGTGCAAGGTAATTATGCTGTTTATGATGGATGAGGACATGGCGAGTTGGGGTTTATTTTTATCAGTATTGTTATAGCCTGATAGTAGCCTGTTATCCCATTTTATAATTATTAAGTCAGTGCATTATTTTTTATTTCTTAGGAAACTTTCAAGATGTTAGTTACAAGTGCGGTGTAAGCCATGACAACAAAGGCTTTTGTTGTACAAAATACAAGTTTTTTTTTTTTTTTTTTTTTTTTTTTTTTTTTTTTTTTTTTTTTGAGAAATGACAAATGCCTGCCTTTTTAGGATAGGAAGCCTTGCATGAAGGCACAACATGATATACAAAATTTGTTTTTCTTCTTGTCTGGTGGTTAATAGGCTTAGCAGCAGAGACACTTTTGGTGTTGCACAGTAAAAGTTGTTGAAAGCTGTAAAATTTCAGGAAGCTGTGTAGTAGAGCAACTTAGATTAACAAAGAAAAGAAAAGTGGGAAAATATATGAGATATTTACCCTTTTTTCAGAATGATTTGATGGTTATCCTTTTAGGATTGTGGGTATACTTTCTGCCCATATATATATATATATATTTTTTTTTTTCTTTTCTTTTTTAGAGAAGGATATGATAGAGTGAATAAGTAAAAGACAAAGATATAGATGAAAAAAAGGGAACAAAACGAAAGAAAAAAGAAGTTTATTTTGTAGGGGACAGATGGTTGGATAAAAAGAAGTGAGAGAGGGGGAATGGGTGTGAGAAAAAAGAGGAAGAACATGGAAATGGAAGAAGAAACTAATGGCAGGAAAACTTTTATTTTATCATTGGTATTATTAGTGTTATTATACATATGTGTATATGTATGTATAGATACACAGATGTATACAGTATATATATTTTTTTTATCTATATTTATATCTTTTTTGTTAGTGAAAAAGTATTGTATTTATTACTGAAAAAATATTATATTTTTCTTCCAGGATAAACCAACTCCCTTGCCTACAGGTGAGGCAATTATGTGTGCGTACAAGTTATGCAAGGTAGAATTTCGCTACTGGGGTATGCAGACAAAAATTGAAAAATTTATTCATGATGTTGGTAAGTTATTTTTTACTTGTACTATTGTTATGGTATATGTGTGTACTAATGTATGGTGTGTTATGGCTTTTTTTAATTAAGATATAAGATGCTTCAGTGATGTGTATATATATGAATTAGGTTTATACATCAAGTTTTGTATTTGTTTTGAATTATTTATGAAAAGAATCGTTGTGAGTAAGATCCTTATATAGTTTCATATAATGATTGATGTGCCTTAGAACTAATGTTGACATTTGATTGAATTCCACCTTTTGCTTTCAGCTCTTAGGAAGACCATGCTTCGGGCCCACAGACAAGCTTGGGCCTGGATGGATGAGTGGTGGGGGCTAACCATAGAGGATATACGTAACATTGAAAAGGAGACCCAGGATCTTCTTGCTAAAAAATATGGTGCAGGGGAAGATGAAGAGGGTGAGGAGGAGGAAGGTGACAGAGGAAATGTTACGCCAGAAGTTAACGCAGACTTGCCTCAGAGCCCTAGTGTTTCGTCTGATAGAACCCCTAATCTAGAACAGCTGAGTCAAAGCGATTCCTTTAGGACTAGCAATGATTTAGGTGAGCGTCATTTATACGAGGATGAGGAGGGAGTGGTAAAGGGAGGAATGAAGAATATAAACAATAATAATAATAATATGGATGGAAATGACAGTAGAAGATTTTCGGGTACGAGCCCCAAGCTCAGAAGAAGGGAGCTGAACGTAAGCATGGACAGTGTTCTTACCGATGAAACCAGAAAGAGAGGGTCTTGGTCAAGAAGTGGATCTAGAAACACATTAAATTCCCAGAACCAAGGTAAGCTTGAAAAATACAATTGGTCACTTTGTGTAACTGCATTGAAGATTTGTAATGAAAATTTATACATGTGATGCATATCTTTTTTTTTTTTTTGCTTGTTCTAAAATGACGTCATTTTTTACAGCAAACTGGAGAATGGAGAGTATTAGAAGGGACTCAGACTCTTCAGGAAGTGATGAAGAGTTCTTTGACTGCCAAGGTGAGTTTTTTATGCTTGATTTTTGTGATAGATTAATATCCAGCATACCTATATTTATTTGTACCATTCTGGGTGTTGTGCATACAAGTATAAATATCAATGGGAGTGACTAAAGACATGTGGATATGCATGGTTGTAGAGTTGTAGCACAATTGTTGAAGAATATGAAGATTGATACAGCTATGCTTTGATCACTTCTGCAGGAATAGACACACGGTTTAACTGTTTTCTGAAATATGATCACAAAATTAGGAGCCACAGGTTGTGTGCTTTTGTGTTTTTCTTTCTTTCTCTTTTGGTCTTATATACGCTCCCTTAATTTTTTATGCATTTATTTTTTTGGGGGGAGGGAGGGGGTTACAGATTGAATGATTTTCAGAATGTAAAGGATGGTACAATCTAAAGGAATTTATATCCAGTATAAACTATAAACATTTGACCATGTCTTTGTTTCATCTTTAGACCAAGTTTGTAAAGTGGAAAATGTAAAATGTTTAAGAAATACTCAGAGTATATATATATGAAAAGATTTTGTGAATTGAGGTCCTTGCCACTATGATTTCTAAGGCAATATAGGTAATGTTTTAAGATTTTTTACACATGATCTAAAGATATTCACAGATATTTAATTTTTCAATAACCTCTGTGTGTTGTGTGGGGGGGCAGTTGTGTGTGTTTGTGTATATGTTTGTGTTTGTGGGAGCAGGTGTGTGTGGGTTTCTATTTGTTGTAATCTTTTGAATATATAAGATTAAGAATAGATAGCTAAGAAACGGCATTTACGTGATATATTTTGTTAAAGGAAGATAAAAGTTTTCAAGCCCAACAAAGATACTTTTTGTGAATATTAAGGATCTTTTAAGTTTTTAAAAAAAAAGATATTGTAACACTAGGAATGTCTCTTTGATAACATGTAGGAGAGAAAACCGTCATTTCTAGACTGTATTGTTCCAAACTTTTGAATTAGTGACATTTGCCTGTAATGACATGTCTCTTTAGTAACTTTTCTTTCCTTGTCATTTAGAGTGTAGTTCTCATTCACTAGAAACAGTTGAAGATGAAAGGTCATATTTAGTGCCTCCCAGAGAGAATGCATCCCACCAGAACTTCCTATATTGGTGTTTTAGGAGCAAAGGATGTGTGTAGGTTTTATCAAAACCACCTCATGGTTCCTTCACAAAACTTTCTTTTCTACATTTCTCTCTCTTCTGTTAAAATGTATGCCAATACTTTTTTTTTTACTTGTTCATTATTTTCCGTTGTGGGTTTCCCATTAAATGATGTGAGATCTGTTTGTTATAGAGAGGGCATTGGTGATTTGCATTAAAAGAAAGGTTTTTCTTAAAGGATATCTATTTAATTTTTTTCATTTTTGAAGGAAGTTT
>NW_020869887.1:334719-338804 GCF_003789085.1 Penaeus vannamei
CTTCTCTCTTTCTCTCTTCTCTCTCTCTCTTCTCTCTCTCTCTTCTCCTCTCTTCTCTCTCTCTTCTCTCTCTCTCCTCTCTCTCTCTCTCTCTCCTCTCTCTCTCTCTCTCTCTCTCTCCTCTCCTCTCTCTCTTCTCTCTTTCTCTCTCTCTTCTCCTCTTCTCTCTCTCTCTCCTCTCTCTCTTCTCTCTCTCTCTCTCTCTCTCTCTTCTCTCTCTCTCTCTTCTCTCTCTCTCTCTCTCTCTCTCTCTCTCTCTTCCTCTCCTCTCTCTCTCTCCTCTCTCTCTCTCTTCTCTCTCTCTTCTCTCTCTCTCTTCTCTCTCTCTCTTCTCTCTTTCCTCCCCCCTCTCTCTTCCCTCTTCCTCTCTCCCTCTCTTCTCTCTCTCTCTCTCCTCCTTAACTGCCTCCTCTCCTCTCTCTCTTCCTCTCTCTCTCTCTCTCTCTCTCTCTCTCTCTCTCTCTCTCTGCCTCTCTCTCTCTTCTCTCTTCTCTCTCTCTCTCTCTCTCTCTGCCTCTCTCTCTCTCTCTCTCTCTCTTCTCTCTTCTTCTCTCTCTCTCTTCTCTCTCTCTCTTCTCTCTACTCTCTCTTTCTCTCTCTCTCTCTCTCATCTCTCTCTCTCTCTTCTCTCTCTCTCTCTCTCTCTCTCTCTCTCTCTCTCTCTCTCTCTCTCTCTCTCTCTCTCTCTCTCACTCACTCACTCACTCACTCACTCACTCACTCTCAGTCATGTTGTTAAGTCTTTTTCAAAGTCAACTGTTATGAGATATCCTTATGAACATATACATATATATGCATTACATGCACTTTCATGAAGTGTATATCTTCTCACTATCAAGTTGCTTAGAATTAGAATGCGGCAGTTTTGATAAAACAAGAATAAAAAGGTCATTCAGATTATTAACGTTCGTGATTTAGTTTCCTCCTCATGCATATTGCTAATAAGATTATTGTCAAATAGAACCAAATTCAATTATAGGATTAAGCTTGTTTAGTTTGATGTTCACAGTGGAGAGCTAAACTTTACAGATGGAGACCTAGGGAGTAGCATTTAGGATTTTCCTCATAAAATTATCTTTTTCAGGATTTCATACTTTAGTTATGAACACAAGATATTATTTGACCCCACATTTTTATTAACTGAGATACATTTGAGGATGAGCATTATTGTGAAGATGCATGGAATGTTTCTTTTTTTTTATAACTTAACATGTTTTTTTGTTGTTCGTCATAGAAACAGCCAATAAACAAGCTTCCTAATGCAGTACTGGCCAGAGCATAGAATATTAGTTAAAGAAACCTACCAACTGTCTTTCTGTTGATTATTCATATTTTTATCAAGTTCTTCCCCCCATGGATTTAGGGCTTTTTTGATTTCTATACTTTTGTACCTGTCTGGAGGGGAAGAATATCATGTTTATTTGTTTGATTTTATTGTAATAATAAATGAAAATGAGGCATGTTTGACAGGTCACAATGATATTCTGCATTATAGTGGATAAAGTAATTCTTCCCAAGAATTAAGCATTCATAATGCATGCCTCAAGACCTTTTAGTTGTATAGATTTTGCACCAAGAGCAATAGATTGCAAGGAATTTTCACAAGTGAGACAGTGATGGATACAGTATATGTTAAGTGGAGGTTGGAACATAGAACCACTTGTCATTAGACAAAGACCCCATCCATGCAGATGATTAAGAGAGTGGAGGCAATAGCACATTGCAGATGATATAAGAAAAATCTGATGAATACAGAAACATTATACATTAGTATCTCGCCAGAGGTCTGAGTCAGGTTTATTCTTAATAGGATTTCCTCACTAATTCAGGATAATTTGAGACTTCACTTGTCACATCTCATATCAGAACCTTTGAATATTGCATTTATTGTGCTCGCATCTCTTCATCTTCCTAGAGATTTTGCAGTACATTTGAGAGTACTTAAAAAAGGAAGTGTGGAGGTCAGTTTTTATTAAGTGTATGCATAAAAATTTGCAGTCAGTTTCTGTCATCTCAAAGGTAGAGACCTTTATTAAGTGTATGCATAAAAATTTGCAGTCAGTTTCTGTCATCTCAAAGGTAGAGGCCTTGAATACTAAAAGTGTAAATGACTTTTTTCTGTATAATAAACAGCAAATTATGTCCATCATATTTCAACTAGACTGTTTAAGTTTATCATCACATAGACATATTGTTAAAGTGTTTCAAACTCTCATGAAGATGTATGCAGAAAAAAATCAATTATTAGTAATACAAACACTTATACTAGATAATTTTGTATTGTCTCTGGTAGATTTTTAGATTCATGTTTTTTTAATTTCTTATTTCTATTTTGAAAGAAATGGTGTCCAATAGAACTCGTGAAATTCAGACAAAATGAATATGGATTTCATATCTCACTAGGATTTCATTCATGAGGAAACAGGAGTAGTGGTACCTTTATTGTTTTTACCATATGAATTGATTATGATGTTCATTGTTTTATGCTGTTATATCAATAATGCAAAAAGCATTAGTATATATTCATTATATCATTTCATACACAATTCTATAATGAAGCAACTGTACTTTACCTTAGTGTGCAATTGCAACAGGCTTGGGGAGGAAGCACTTTATTCATCAAATGTTCTAAATTGAAGTAGAGTTTCAGGCAGTCCTGTTTACAAGGTATTTTCCATAATCTTTCATGCACAGTATGCATGATAGCCAGAAAGATTCAGAGAATTACAAAGTAATTTAAATTCTTGTTTTATATATGAGGGAGTAGGAAAGTAGCATGATGCATGTTTCAGATTTCTGTACAGTAGGATTTCTGAATTAGAAAAGTTTTGACTTCATATTGCCATTCACCTTTGTTGATGATTTGTATGTTTATATATGGATTGCATTGCCAAAATAACCATGTGTATTTATTTGTTAACACTTGTATATGTATATAGATTACATATGCAAAATTTTACAGATATGCATATGCAGTTATACACGTAAATTGTGTATAGTGTAGAATATACTGTATATAGAAACATTAACAATTGTATATTATTGCCACAATGGTAATATAGGCTGAAGCTCCACTTTATATAACATAAATAATGCACATTAGCATATATTTGTTCTCCTGAGTTTTATACCTAGCAAGAATTGTATTTGGAAATTTTAGTATCTTGACTATACCTCTGAAATGTTCAGGGCGTATTTCAGAGCCAGTAGAATTGTTATACCTCTGTATACTTTCTGTCATTTGTTTTAAAATGTGGAGGATTGTTTTAGTGTATCACATTTTTACCTATTGTAAAGGTAGATATCTGTGGTTTACTTCCACTCATATTTTAACAAATATACTTGTTTCCCTATCATTAATTGGAATCAATTTTTTGCATGCATTTACTAATGTAATCATTAACCATTTACTTAACAAACAACCTATACTATTGTGGCCAGTGTGTTCTTTGATGTCCAGTAATGGTTTAACGGTCATTGTCACTCTAGTTGTATTGTCCCTGTAGATTCACTACCTTTAGTTTTGATACAAGTTACAATTTACCTGAGCAGAAGACCTGGAGGAGACAGCTGCATTACACAAGTGGAGTTCATTAGAGCTTTTGCCTCAAGACAGTGATACTCAGTCTACCATCAGCCAGCCGGGAAATGAAGGTAAATGTTTTTTTTAGTTTTGTGTGAATTTTTAAAGATTTAGATATTTACTTGATTTTTAAAAGATTAGGAAAAGTTGGAGATCTATGTTCTGTATAGATATACAGATTTATTATTTTATTGTTGAATTGGTTTTGCACAAATATTCCTGTAACCAAAAATTTTAATGAATCTTTTATTTCTACCAGCAGACAGTATCTTCTCCCAGTCCTTTATGTCAAGGGTGGCTGCTGAGCGCAGTCGGGTTCTGGGTCGCAGCATGGAGGCCTCAGCGCCATCATCCCCGTCCCACTCCCCCTCTCACCAGCCAGGCCCCTGCTCCAACACTGTCCTGCTCCTAGTCATTCATGCTGGATCCGTCCTTGATCCAAATTCAGGTATGTCTGCAGGGGGAGAATGTATGGTGTCTCTTTTTATTTGTCTTTGTCTTT
>NW_020869887.1:346404-361404 GCF_003789085.1 Penaeus vannamei
TGGTAATGATATTCAAATGATAATATAAGATGAGAAGTAAATGTATTTTGGAGACCTTGGTTCAAGTCAGATCTGTGTATTGCTAATATCACATGGACTAGTTTTCATAGACAAGCTAGTCTATAGGTAAAAAGAATGATACCAATTTGTTGTAAGAAGGATTCATAATGTTTTTATATTATGATATGGATGCAAGAAGATGTATCTTTTGCTTCACTTGGTAATTTGCTATCTTTTTCTCTACAGTGACCATGGCCACAGCAGACTGGATTTTGAAGTCTCAGACGTGTTCATGTTTGGATGCCCATTAGCCCTCGTATTAGTGTACCGCAAGATGGTGAATGCAGAAGATAAGAATTGTAAGATGTTTATTATTTTGATATTGTTGCCTTTTTTTCTCTATATATGTCTTCTTTTCTTTCTTGGATTGTATCTCAGTGTGTATGTACATTTATTAGAATTAGTGTATTTGTTGTGTAGATCATTTTATCGATCACATGACAGCATGTGATTTCTGCAAATTTGAGTAGCAGGATCTCTTATGCTTATATGAACTTTCTGTTAGGTCATACTTTTTTAAAAAGTTTTATTTGATCTTTACTTTAAAATGTAATAGTAAATGATAAATAGGAAGAGTTATTAAGTTCATATAATTAGCAATAAACATTTATGAGCTTGAAATTCCAAAACTCAGGCATTAGTGAGCTTAAGCTAAATGTATATGAAATATATGAATATAATGAGAAGCCAAATGGTGCAGTTGCAGAAGATAAAAACGATCTGAAAAAAGATAAAACATGAGAATACTTTCACAGCAATATAGTCACAAGTTTTTCAGTAAATATGTTACTTTTGAGAAATAGATTAAGATGGCTGTTTTGCTGTAAGTCTTTGTTACTAAATCTTGTTTTTTATGAGAATGAGATTAGGATTGCTGTTTTGCTAAGCCTTGTTTTATATGTATATTTAATTTCAACTAATCTCATTTCCTCCATCAGGTATGATACAAAGACCAGCTTGCCAACAAGTGTATAACTTATTCCACCCAACGGATCCACTGGCTGTCCGTTTGGAGCCTTTACTCTCTGCCAGGTTTTCTCTACTCCCTCCAATCACAATTCCCCGCTACACAAAGTACCCTCTCGGAGACGGGAACCCAACACATCTGTGTAAGAACATTTACTTTCAGCTCGTATTGGGCAGTGAGGGTTGAAAGATTTGTTTAATACCTTTCTTTTGCCTTCAGAAAATGTGATGATAATAGCAAAGAAATTAATTACTCAAGAAGAATATTATTATTTAGCATTTTCATGTGGTTAATCTTCTTTTCTTCCATCAGTGGAATGCATTCAGACTCATGGAGAGGTGTTCCTTGACATTGGAGGAGCCACTGGATCTCCGTCTTTAGCAGGACAGGCTCGAAGAATGTCCGATGCCTCTATTCTTTCCACCATGTCAGGAATGGCAGATACTGTTCCTCTTGCAACAATCAATGCTTGTAAGTTTAATGTTTAATCATTGATTATGATACAATGATTATGATTATAATGAATTAATTATGTGCAAAAATTATTCTGATCTGTGAATGAAGTTTATATATGGATGTGGGGTTTGAAGTTACTTTGAATATGTTTGGATAGGTAGGAATTCCTTCACCCTTTTTTACAAACATTACTTCCACATTTCTTTTCATAAGTTTTAAAGTAGAACAAGATTTTGATAAAATAAAGAAAAACAGATGGTTACATTCTTTGCTGATTGCAGTGATGGAAGTGCAAACAAACAAGAAATATAATGATGGTGCAGATTTCTGCTTTCATTCTGCTTTTGTGTGTTTTTTACATGGATGCAGTTTACATTGGTTAGTCTGAGGGAATACATATAGTATTTGTTGTGTCCTATTTTATGCTGCAGTCCATAAATCTCTTTATAGCCTATATGTAAACATTTAGACATTTCTTTAGTAAACTTAGATAGGCCAGATACAAAAGTATTAGATAAACAAGAGATCTACATGAAGAAAAAATGTTCACAAAATCTTTTCTTTGCAGTGAGTCAGCGCTGGTGGGGAACGAAACGTCTGGATTATGCTCTGTACTGCCCAGAGGGCCTTGCAAACTTCCCGACCAACTCCTTGCCTCATTTATTCCATGCGTCATACTGGGAGTCCTCAGATGTGATTGCTTTCATTCTCAGACAGGTATAATGAAAGTCAGTTTTTTTATTTTAAATCTGATGCATTTGTGATTATTACCTCACTCTTATGTAGTCATATGTATGCATTTATATACTGTATCTAAAGACAGTTTTGTTCCTCGTATCTTAGCTGGTTCGAACAGATCACGCAGCTCTAACAGCAGATGACAAAGATCTGCCAGTGTTCTCCCCCACACAGCCCAGGGAGAAATGGATGAAGAAGAGAACCTCTGTCAAGATTAAGGTGTGTGTAGAATCATGAAGATGATCAATAGATGCATTTATATAGATTTTCTTTCATTTTATGTCTTTTGAATTGAGGATTTTTTAATATTTACAGATAAAGTCATAGCAAATCATTAAATGATTGTGTGTTCAAAATATTAGATTTGTCTCATTGTTATGATTATTTCTCTCGTTCAGAATGTTGCTGCCAATCATAGAGGGAATGACGTGATTGTACGTGAAGGTGCCCCACAGTGCATACAAGCAAGATTCATGTATGGACCTCTAGATATGGTAGCTCTCTCAGGTATATACTATATGGCTTCCTTAAGAGTTTTATAGCTGATCATATTGTATTAGGAAAAGTTTACCAAGCAGATAAATGCTGACAGTGAATAGTCAGTAGTACAGTGAGATTACAGTTGGGATAAATAAAATAAAAACAATATTGAAAATGTCAGAATTATCCTTTCTCAAATACAAGCAGATGACCATAGATATTGTAGAAACAAAAAGTTTAGGACTGGTTATTGAATTTTTAGTTTAATACAGAGGGGATGTTTAGTAACAAAGAAGGTTTAAATTAATTAATATATAATTAAAGGTGAAAATGGAAAGGACATTATTTTTTTAGTTTCTGTTCATGAAGACATTAAAGTTTCATAACTAAGCATACATTCATTGCTTATCAAATACTCCTTTGAAATGATGTCAGGCTAAAAATCATGCATTTTAATTCAGTCTTCCATGGTAATGTTTCTCATCCACAAGAAACTTAACTCCAATAGGCAATTCATAATCTGTTGCTGATGGGTCAAAAGACTAAAGTAAAAATAAATATCAGTTTACATGATCATATAAAGGGGTAAGACAAATAAACAAGAACACAATACATACTATGTCATGTTTGTTTCACTTATCAGTTTATTTATGAAATTCATTTCTTTCAAAATATTGTTATCTTCATCATATATGTATCAATTTGCTGAAATACTGATACATGATTTTTTTTCTTTCTTTCTTTATTTTTTTTTATGATGATTTTGAAGAGATTAATCTCAATACAGATAGATAAAAACAAATATTGCAAACATTATTGCTTTGGGGATTACAGCTTATGGGTGTACTATTTTTTATAGATAACAACTCATGAATGTACTATGATTTACAATTTTCCTTTAATTGTTTCTCAGGTGAAAAGGTGGACATTCATATTATGCGAGATCCCCCAGGAGGGGACTGGCAGCAAATAAGCACAGAAGTAACGGACAAGAATGGGCGCATATCATTCACAATTGCCCCAGAGAAAGCTCTTGGGTATGGGATGTATCCTGTGAAAATGATTGTCAGGTATGTTCTCACTTCTTTAACTTACTTTCCCTGATTTCCTTGGAAGTGGAAAGAGATTGTGAAGTTTTAGAATTATGTGGATGATATTATGTATGTAAGATATGTCAAGTGGAGTGGATCATACTTGTAAGAAATAGTTTTTTCTTAGACAATAAATATATGAAAATAACTGAAGAGATGCTTCTGATTTTACAATTGTAGTACTGTATAGTATTTATTTTGTTTATTTAGGTACAAAAATACTGTTGGAAGAAAATAGACTAAAGATGGGAAAACCAATGAGAAATTATCAGTAAGATATTGGCATAAAACTGAAAATTATTCAACTTTTGAGCACTAGAGAGAGTGCAAGATGTAAATGGGTAGATCAATGTAGCTACATAATTTATGAATATATACTATATGGAAGTAGCCTCAATTATGGAGGGTAGTTAAGCAGGCTGATAAGCAGTCAGATATATTTTTGTAGGGACATATGTGGCATATGAAAGTTTAGAACAGAAATTATATAAATGAACACAAATGATGTTGCTACTTGTCACACAAGCACTGCTCAAAGGTTGAGATCTTTTCATATATAGCAGAGAAGATACTGAAGAGAAGAATGGGAGGCAATAGTTATCGCTCATGATATCCAAAAAACTGAAGATGGAGATGCGTTTGTATATACTTTTGAATTCAAATTACGTTTTAGACTAGCTAGCAGGTTTCAGTATTTCTTTATATGGACTGTGATATATGACATTGTTATACCACGTAGGCGAATTGCTTTATGTAGTTACTCCATGTTTACAAAGAATAATTACTTTATAGGATTACTCCATGTGGAGAAATTATGTATCATAGATAATCCAAGGAGAATGATTAACTCATATAGTTAATCCTAGCTTATTTATTATTTTATATTGTTTTAGACTCCTGTTATATAAGAAATTATATCATACCAAAGATGGAGATGCGTTTGTATATTACTAGACTACGTTTGTGAGTTTGTATTGCATATGAGATCATGTTTGAAATACTTTACGTAGTTACCTCATATGGACTGATTACTATACATAGCTGCCCCATATGGACTAATTACTTGATATACTTACTCCATATAGAATTATTACTTTGCTTTACATACATATTTACATGGTGTCTTTATTTGGGATCTCTACAGCTCCCAGGAAACTTACCACAGCCAGCAGTTGAGTCCAGAGATTTCTCAGTGAGGAAATATATTTGTATCTTTATTGTGTGTGGTGAACAGGGATTTCACATGTATATATATTTTTTTTTTACAAAGATATGGGCACCTAGAGCATGTTGTGGTGGTGAAAAGGGTCAGGTGGCATTAATGTGGTGTGGGTAGTTGCTCTGAGTGGAGGCCTTCTTAATTTGGTGGATATTTGTAAGTGGAGAGAAGTAGATAACTGCTTTCAAGATGATTTGCTGTGCAGTTGTCATGGTGGTTTGGTTGATTCTTTCCAAACATATTGCTGTTTACTAATTTGCCTTTCAGCTATACCTTTCCCATTTTGGATAATGTGACTGAAGGGCAGCTCTGGTAAAAATGATGGCAGATAAAATCAACTGGTGGTGAAAATACAGTAAACTTTGATAGACTTTTGTGTATCATGGGATAATTTGCCATTTTTTCCATGTGGTATTGTTTTACCATTCACTGACATTTTGCTGTTTGCTGGTCCAGTGTCACTACAGTATTAGGATGATGATATTTATGAGTATTTTGTATCTTTATATAAAGTAAAGGCTAAGAGATACTGTATACTACTATTGTTGGTATATCTCTAAAAACTTACTTTCATTTGGATATATGACTATTAACCTGTTGGATCCAGTTGCATCATGGAAATCATGATGCCGAAAATACGGGCAGCGGGTGACAGAAGTAGCCAACATCCTGGGTGTGTGGTGCATAGGCCAGGCACGCACGAACACCCATTTTCTCTCTGTGCCTCCCCTTGCAAAGTTATTTTGTGTAAACTTTTATTAATTTTTATTTTTGTTATTATTATTATATTTATTTTTTTTATTATTTATTTTTTTTTTTTCATTTTTCAATGTCCATATTTGTCTTTTTCTAGATGGAAATGGCTTATTTTCCTTACACAGACTCTATATCATCTTTCTATGTAGTAAATAACTCAGTGCCAGAGAAAATAAATATGGAACATTTGACTATTTTGTGTCATATATCTTATTTTTTTCATAATTTTCAATTTTCCGTAATACAACCTGTGCTGCCAGTCACAGTGGCCAGGAATACGTTGCAGAGCATGGAACTAGTGTCCTCCCTGGAGTCAGCACTCTTCCAGCCATGGCTTACACATGTTATGTTTCACATTCATTTATTGATGGGAATAAGGCTAAAGCCCCCTTCTAAGTGCCTAATGAGTCAAATCACACTCCAAGAGCTTTGTGCATTAGTGGCGAGTCTTTTCCATCACCCTGCCCTTCACTCATGACAATAAGTTTGTGTCACGTGTCCAATGATGGTATTTTCATGTTACTGGGCCTTGACCCAGATTTTTCCATGACAGGACTGTAACATCATCTGGATCATAAGGGTTAAGAATTGCAGAAAATTGTCATGGCTTCTCTTTCAAATATATTAACTTATTTACACTGGGTGCCCTTTGTTTTTACCATGACACACTGAGCCCTTATGGCATGTGGCAAGCATCTCTGCTGCTCTGTGTTGTGTGCACTTTTTTCACATGTTTGAAAGTGACTGTGGTCATTGAGAAGGTAACCTCCAAAGTAGGCTTCAAGTTCGATATTGTATACTTTGTCAAAATTGTAAAAAGGAAAAATATGCTTTCTATGCTTCTAATTCTTACTTGAGCGTCTGACTGCACGCAACACCTGGTGAGGGATTCAGTATGACATGGCATGGGTAAAAGTTTCTGTCATAGCTTTAAGTTACTGAACCTTGTATGGAGAAAGTATTCCATGAAATTATTTGTAGCAGAAGATGATCAATTAGTTTATCTGCCATCTAGTACATGTCATGCGATTTACATATGGCTACATACATTTTCTTGTAGAAAAGTAGAAGTTGCTTAGGTGGACAAAGGTTAAATCTTAGTATTTCACCATGGAGCAGCAAATTCAATTGAGTATTTACTTTCAAAAACTTGATGATGAGTTTTTAAAGGTGACCATGATAAGCCAAGGAGTATTGAGATGACAATTTCACTCACTTCATGTGTTTCTTTCAGAGGTGACCACACCAGTGCTACTCTTTACTTGACTGTTGTGCCCCCCAAAACTGAGAGTGTAGTGTTTAGTATTGATGGGTCCTTCACAGCTTCAGTGTCAGTAACAGGCCGGGATCCTAAAGTTCGCGCAGGAGCTGTCGACGTTGTTCGGTAAGTATTAGTCTTCTTCTTTTGTAGTAGTTTTATATTAGTATGTAAATGTTATTTTTCTTCTGAGTCTCCTTTATTCTTTAGGTTTCTTCTTCCTTTTTTTCTTACTCATGTTATTGTTTGTTTTCTCTGTCCATTAGCTTCACTTCATGTCTTTGTCCTTTTTTTTCTTCTATGGAGTTTAAGATAAATTGATAATTTTGTATGGCTATCAGATCATTATTAATATATAGTTTTGGTCCAGATAGATGTCAAGATGTGGTTTGAGATTTTATATGTTTCATAAAAGTCAACAAAGCATATTTGATTATAGGGGATAATCACACATTGTATGTCTGCATTCGGAGCTACAACCTTTCAAAGTTAGACATGTGAAAAAGAAAGAATGAAGGAAAGAGAAAAATGTAGACAAAGATCATTTGAATGGAGATTTTATCAAACAGTGACTCAAGTAACCAACTAGGAGCATGCAACAACACAGATGGCTGCTTGGAGGTAGCAAGCGCCCTGTCGACATTGAGTTAATAAGAAAGATGTTTATATACACTGCAATATTGATTTGAGTAGATAATATTGTGCTCAGCCTTGACTGAGCTTGTTATATTTAAATTTTTCCAATGCTTCACCTTGTTAGTCATCTAAATCTATCTTTTCCTTCTCCTTCCCCACATTATTGCTCTATTTTCATGTTTCCATTTTTTTTATATATGTCTTATCTTATCTTATTGATTTGTTATACAAAAAACATTCAGAATAACCAATTGAGACACACATTCAACAAACTCAAGCTAAGTCCCTCATGTATTTACAGGCACTGGCAAGAACTTGGATACTTGATAATCTACGTGACTGGCCGGCCAGACATGCAGCAGCAGAAAGTTGTGTCGTGGCTGGCCCAACACAACTTCCCCCATGGCCTAGTCTCTTTTGCAGACGGTCTCACCAGGGATCCACTGGCACATAAAGCTGAATATCTACGAGGATTGATCCAAGTAAAGAATCTGATCTTAATTTTAGGACTTTTTAGGATTTAAAAGTGGAGTTTGCTTTGTTAGTAGTGTAAAGCCTTTTTGTTGTGGATCTTGATATATTTTATTTGTTTTATATCCTTTTAGGATCATGCGATCGTCATTGTGGCAGCATATGGAAGTTCAAAGGACATAGCAGTGTATAACAGTATTGGCTTGAAGACAGGCCAGATTTACATTGTGGGAAAGGCCAGCAAAAAGCAACATGCAAATGCACAGGTAAAATATTTGATACTCATTTGGAATGCAAATTATTTTACCTGTGAGTAAGAAAGGCAAAGTGATTGACCTGTTTACGCATGAACATATATTTTGGGAAAAATAATTTGTTTACAGAAGCATATAATTTTTAGTAATGCATTGGTGGTCACAACTTATATTATCATTCATTATATTAATATTTCAGGTCTTAAGTGACGGTTATGCTGCCCATTTGTCCTCGCTGTCAGCCTTAGGCAAATCGAGGCCTGCGAGAGGAAACCCACAAATGGTCATTCCTCGTGGTTTCTTTGGTCTGCCTGGCCAAAACAATGCTTTGAGGAGACGACGGTAAGCGGGAACAATAGTGATGTTCTGTTCTCTCTGGTCCATTTGAAACATTTCAGAGTTCAGATGTCAGGGTTAAATTGTAGAATCTTCTTTGGTAATGAAGGATTTTCATGTAAATGTTCTGAGGTATTTTAGGAATTTTGAGTAAAGTGATGATTTGTCATATCTGAAGAGAAAGGGAAAGGAAGAAAGAAGAGAAAAAGAAAAAAAAAAAATGGTTGGGAATTATTTTGTATCATCAGTAAACCTTCAACTCTTGCTTCATGTTCTTCAAACACTGCTTTCATAGAAATTTTTGCTTTTATACTTGCTTTTGACACCAAACACAGTATGCTTGGATGATGGTCAGAATGACAGCATCTTATGGTTTTGTCAGGTATGCTTAACAGAAGTGCCTGAAATCAATGAAAAAAAATATTTACATGCTTCCTCACAGCAATATTAACTTAGAATTGCACTGCTTTTCATTATTTTCTCTAATTTGATAGGTCACTGTTCATATGAAATGTAAAGAATGATGTTTATTCTCCTAAGAGAATAAAAGAAAAAAAGGTGTTTTAGTACATGGGTACTCTGTTGGGGCATTGCATGGTATGCTAGAAATTATATTCATGTTCACATAAATTTGAATATGTTTCAGTGTTTATTAACATTTCTACTCTGATTTTGAGATTGAGAACAAAGAAATTACCATCTGTGTCTGATGGGTCTAGAAGTCTTACAATGATGGGAATTGAATTTTTGCAGTGTTTCTGTCTTCGTGGAAGGCGAAAGAGTAAGAGTCCATTTTTGTGCATTGAATCATTAGTGATATATCCCTGATGTTAGCATTCTTTAAACCTGACGTTACGTGAATTTTCCCTTTTTGGCCAGACATATTATTCCAGACAACCTAGATATTTTAGGTTTGCAGAGTTTAGAACAGTTTATAAAGAGATCACCAAACTCAGTGTTGCACCATTTCAGGTCTGGGTGTATTGATTACCCTGTGTCACTTACATGTAGAGATCCTTAGGTACTTTCAGTGCCAGATAGATGGGCACATAATTTTGTATCCTCCATATATCCAATAGATCTCACATTTATGCACTAAAATGTTAAGAAAAATAGATATAGAAACTCTTACTCAAGATCATGTAAGTTACATATGTGTCTTATTTAGTTCATGTTATTATTCAACAACATTTATATATATTTGAAGCCTTGACGTGCTAGTATCATAAGGTTCTGCTGTCTTGGAAAATGCTTGCTTCATAAGCTGTGTGTTGCATTCTCATTATTAGTTATTACTACTGCCTATACATAGCTAGAGGGAAATGACTTTACTTACCCTGTATAAATAGAATAATTACAGAGAAGCTTGAAAAGTTCTTAGAGATGAATCCATGTGACCCAGACGACCTATGAACCAGCCAGAATATTAGCTAATGGTAATGTTTAAAATAGTATTGTGAATTATAAATGTTTGCCAGTGTAAAGAGAAAAGGAAGTTTAGAGTGATCATAGAATTAGCAATCAGGATTTAGATTATTTTCCTAGTACGTTAGTGAGTTCACTTCCTTTAGATTACTCATTTTTATTAGTCTTAAACATAGAGGTGATAATGAGTGTGGGTAAGAGTGCTATGCATAGAATGATTTACACATAACCAAACTTGTAGTTTTCAAAAGACAAAATGAAACTGAAGTTTTTTATACTCTGCATGTTAGACTGATGGATCTGTTGCACTGATATATCAGATAGAGCAGAAAAAAAGTCAATAGTGTGTGTTGATGATTTAATATGCAGAATTTTAAAGAAAAATGATACATTGTTAAGCATTAATCAATTTAGATTATGTAAATGATTTGTATTTTTAGATGTTATTCACTAATAGTGTCTTGCTTGTAGTGAGATATTTGATTTTACTGAGAAAGAGCTTACTTGTATGTAATAATGAATTTGTACCATAAAAAGACAGGAGTATTAGATATTAGAGTTGAATAAGAGGCATGCAAATGCTAATACAATGTAGTAAGAGTCTTAGAAAATGTATGTGTACTTATGTATTTAATTCCTTTTCATGCTAAAGGGGTTAGGTTTTACATACTATTTACAGTATCAACATGAAAATATTAGCTATATGCAAACATTAGTGATTGTGTTTCATAACATATCGTGTACTAAAACAAAAGAGTCAGAGAATGTGAGTGAATCAGTATTTTTCACAAAGTTATGAATAACATGAAACCAAGTAAGGATTGCTAGGTTTTTTCCCTCTTCAGCTAATTATAGACATATTGAGTTGGAGTTGATTTGCTAAGCTAGGGAAGAAAATGTCATGTAACAATAATTGAAAAAAGTGAAAAAACATAACACTGTTATAAAATTCCTCTTCCTCCCTCCCCTTCCTCTCCCTATCCTTCCTTTCCTCCCTCCCTCTCTCCCCTTCTTTCTATCTTCTTCCCACCCCCTCTTCCTCTCCCACTCCCACCTCCCTCTCTCCCTCTCTCTCTCTCTCTCTCTCTCTTCTCTCTCTCTCTCTCTCTCTCTCTCTCTCTCTCTCTCTCTCTCTCTCTCTCTCTCTCTTCTCTCTCTCTCTCTCTCTCTCTCTCTCTCTCTCTCTCTCTCTCTCTCTCTCTCTCTCTCTCTCTCTCTCTCTCTCTCTCTCTCTCTCTCTCTCTCTCTCTCTCTCTCTCTCTCTCTCTCTCTCTCTCTCTCTCTCTCTCTCTCTCTCTCTCCTCTCCCTTCTCTCTCTCTCTTCTCTCTCTCTCTCTCTCTCTCTCTCCTCTCTCTCTCTCTCTCTCTCTCTCTCTCTCTCTCTCTCTCTCTTCTCTCTCTCTCTCTCCCTCTCTCTCTCTCTCTCTCCCCTTCTCTCTTTCTCTTTCTCGCCTACTCTCATTCCCTTTCTTTTCCCTCACCATTCCTCTGCCCCCCCCCCCCCAGTATTCAAAAGCCCACTGGCCATATAATAATACATTTATTTGAGACAACTGATTCAAAATGTAAACCTGGTTACTCCCTCATTTATACTTTTTGAATACCCTGTTTTATGATGTATTGTACTTCCACTTTTATATACTCTTTTAATAGAAATGTCTTGTAATCATGTTATTGGACAGTTTTGATTACAAAGCATGCTTTTGGACATACATATACAACACATAGATAGGAAATGCATTTATTCTGGGAATGACATGACATTAACATGCTCTTTTTTTGGGATTTCTCTAATCTTCTTAGACTATGTGGGGTTTTCCTCATTCTCCTATTTAAGTAGTTTTATGCAGGAGAATGTGTATTAGATTCACATCCCAGTGGGGCACCATTTACCGAAAACTGACTAACATTGGTAATTTTAGCCATTTTAAGAGTGATCCATTATTGTTTATTTTTGGGCGGAAAGAATATACCCTAAACTTGATAAGGCATCCTCTTTTTTTAAGAGAGAGATTTTCTTTTTTTTAAATATAGCTTAAAATTATGTGAGAAGTATATGAAAATTAGTTTAAAATTATAAGAACAATATCATAAGGTTTGAACATTAAATCTGTATGTTTTGTTGACTCTTTTCAGGCCATGCCAAGCCATAGTATTAGTTGGATTTTGAAGGATTATGCCATTCATTGCTGTATCACTGAAGATTAGGATGATACAGGCTATGATATGAGTTATCCATATATAGCAGAATTTTTATTTTAAATTTGTATAATCGCATGTATTTTCAAATGTGAATATTTTTTTGTAGTTAGTAGGTTTTTATCATAATAACTGTACTTTTCAGTTATGAGCTGATGCCACTCAATTGTAATACAAAGATTTTAAAGTAGTGACCTCAAATTTTCCCTTGGGGGTATTTTTACTAGGTGAAGCTATGATGATTTAATGATGTGGTGGATCTTTCTATTTTGCATACACTTGAGCTTGACTTTACTACTTTACACTCTCAATGTGTGAAAAGTATACACTAGTAAATGGGTGACAGGTGCAGATAGCACTCTCGTCATCCATCTCTGAGCTCCCAATGTAGCAAATTTGTCACTATTGACAAAGTATTGCTTGACAAGCCAATAATCAAAGAGTATTAATGGTCCATATGAAAACAGTAGCTACAGGAAATATTGAAAATGTTTTGCAGATACAGAAAACACGAATTGTGTTTTTTGGTGGAGAATTTACTTCATTACAGGAATACCCATGAAATTAGGTTTTCATGTTTCATTTTTTACTTTTGTTTTCATTTGTAATTTTGTTATTTTTTTCTTTATCTTATATTCACATTTGGCAGGCTGCTGGTATGTGAAGGTGTGAATTGTGTCTTCTCTATGATGAACGTTCTTTTTCTTGTCATCTTCAGTTACCTTGCTTTGTTTTGTTAGGTTTTTCTGCCCTTTTTTCTTGTTTTTCCTTTTTTTGTCATCAAGTCTTCTGTCCCCCACATTATTTTTTTTCTTTTCCTCCTTTTCTTTTATCAATTTTCTTTTCTCTTCCTCATTCACCACCAACACTTCCTCCTCCTCATCCTTATTCTCATCTTGTACCTTTTTTTCTTCTTCTCCTCCTCCTCCTCCTCCTCCCTCTCCTCCGCCTCTTTCTCCTCCTTTCCTTTCTCTTACCTTTATTTTCTCCTCTTCCTTCTCCTCCTCCTCTTTATTCTCTTCTCTTCCTCCTTCTCCTCCTCCTCCTCCTCTCCTTCCTCTTCCTCCTCCTCCTCTGCTTATGATTGAGAATATTATATATAGACCATATCCTGTTCATCTGACAGGGTAGCATTAAATTGGATAAAATATTCCCTTATTTACAACCTTCCATGGATGTACATTTTTCTTAAATCATTTGTAAATTCTCTTTTACAGTTCTGATTAAAAAACAACTTACAATCACATTTCATTGTATATTCTCTTATGTTCCTCAGTTTCCTATTTTGAGCTCATATGTTTTATTCATTTCTTTCTTTCTTTTTTCATTTTCATTTTTTCTGCTCTCTTATCCCGATGGTAAAATCAGTGTAGCAAACCCCATCCGTAGATGAAAACATGACCTCTCTTAAACCTCAGATACTTCCAAGGTGATGATGACATAGCTTAAGCTGGTAGCTAGGACAGGGCCAGCCAAACCAGCGTAGTATGAATAGTAAATGGGAACAGAACAATCTGTTTATACATGCTCTTCCATGGAGCAGGTGGTCTCAAAGCCACTGGGCTCGGTGTAGCACCGGAGGTAGTTGATGCAGAGAAGGAAGTCGCTGTTTGATTGCTTCGATCACTTTCAACTAGCACAGTGGCTGAGGGTGCCTTGTCTCCAGAAAGAACATGTGAAAAGTTTCTTCACCTTTTTGCATGTGTTATATGAGCTAATGACTGTGACTGTTTGGCTTGGAGGTCTTACAGCCACCCTGTCTCTCATTTAAGTGTGAAATATGAGGAAAACTAGGCCCATGGCCTGTTATCTCCTTCCAGTAAAGCTGTGGGGTTTTAACTGATTTCATAGTGTTGAAGAACAATAATTTTTTGTAGTTTTGACAATTTTGGGTGAATTTGTTATTATTGGTATTGTTTTCTTTTGTTTTTGGAATTATTTTTCTTGGCATTATTGTTCACTTTTTTATTTTCTGATGATTATTATTGGTATTATTACTATATTTTTTGTCAGTATTATTGATGAAATCATTTTGTTTTTGATAATATTTTAATTGTCCTTTTTGATTATAATTATTGATGTTGTGCCTTTAAATTTTTATTGTAATTACTATTGTCATTACTATTATTATTATTATCACTGCTGCTATAATTATTATCATTATTATTATTATTATTAATATTTTTTTATTATTGTTGTTGTTATTTATATTATTATTGTTATCATTATTAGCATCATTATATTTATTATTACTATTATTATCATGAATATTTTTGTTGTTGTTCCATAAGCTATTCTATTATTATTGTCATTATTTAACATCATAGTACCCTGCATTATTTATTTTTTTTATTGTTATTATTCATTGTTATTATTATTATTGTATCATTGTTATTATTATTATTGTTATTATTATTGTTATTGTTTTTTTTTTCTTATTCTTACACTATTGATATTATTACTTTTATTAACACCATTGTTATTATTATTATTATTATTAGCTATTATTTTTTTTTTGTATTATTATTATTATTATTATTATTATTGTTATTATTATTATTGTTATCATTGTTATTACTATTATTATTGTTATTGTTTTTTTTTTTTTTTATTCTTACACTATTGATATTATTATTTTTATTAACACCATTGTT
>NW_020869887.1:371404-373904 GCF_003789085.1 Penaeus vannamei
TAACAGACAGAATAAGGCACAAAGAAAATCATTATAGAAATAAATCATTTGCATATGCAGGTGAGTTCCTCTTTTCCTCTTCAAATGGCAACTTTTGAACTATGCTATGAATTACTCATTACGCTTCTGTTCCCTCCCTAGTGTGGTAAGGCCAGACAGTTAGTAGGGGAAATTCTCAGCTCTGAAAAAATATGGTTTACAAATGCAGAGAGAATAAAATCAAAATGTACAGAAATTGTCCATACATAATGAGAACAGCTGAAATGATGTGAATTGTTTTCATGTTATCCCGTATTGAACTGCCTTCCTTGCTTTGTATATTGCACACAGGTGTTACAAATACTTCTTGTTTTCACAGATACCTTGTTTAGCTTTTCTGATGATATATAGTCTGAAGATATTGTCTCTTCTCTTAGTTTTGAAAAGTTTACTATTATGTTTCCTTAAAGATTCTCATTAAGCCAAAGAAGTTTACATAATATACCCTTTGCTAGCACCTTATAGGAAAATGTTGTCCAATAAAATAATCTCAAATGATAACTTATTATAATGCTACTTTCTTCTGAGCAACTCAACAGCAAAGGAGAGGTACTCTGATGGTTCAGATCCGTACCACAAGGAACACCCATAATGTAAAAAAGGTTCCGTTTCATTATTATCAGTTTTGGGCCTCGTATAAGCTACCCGCTCTCTTTCAAAAATCTGATTTAAAGGCTTGAGAACACTGCAAACTTATATATCATGTAGGACAATTATCAGGTTTCCAGTATGTGGATAACATGTGAGGAACAAAGTAACAGGCACAACAGTGGTATGACAAAGTGGGAATACTTTGTATTCCAAAAATACTTAAATATTCAGAGCACTGAATTCCTCCTTTTTCATCATAATTATTGTGTGTCAGGTAGAGTAGGTACAGTGCTAGTAAATTCACTTTACATTAGTGAGGAAATCATAATTATTGAGATATATGCTTCTCATATCAACTATAATTATGGACCTCAGTTTCAGCCTGAACAGGGATCAGGCCAGATCAGGCATTGCTGATACTGATTTTTAGTGCTCCTATATTTTGTCAAATTGCAATTTTGTTAAAGGAAAATTCTGATGGTTTTCTCTAAAGATTAGAATAGGTCTTTTAATATTGTGATGGTGAAAATAGGGCAAACATAATAGCATGACCTCCAAGAAGGTCCCAAGGTCTTGGCATAACAGAAAATTCTAATAATGGATGGATGGTGGTGGATAGATGGGGCATGTAGGTGGATAGGTTGGTGCATGTGTCTCTATGTGTGTCAGTGTATGTATGTATGCATGTGTGCATGTGTACATATATATGTGTGTGTGTGTATGGGCATGTATGCATGTGTGCAGAGTTATTTGTTTAGTATGCAAATGATGTGTGAATCTATGCCTATCTTTTGTGCACTTGTGCATTTTCTGTTATTTCATTTTTTTATGGGTAACTCTCTCTCTCTCTCTCTCTCTCTCTCTCTCTCTCTCTCTCTCTCTCTCTCTCTCTCTCTCTCTCTCTCTCTCTCTCTCTCTCTCTCTTCTCTCTCTCTCTTTCCTCTCTCTCTCTCTCTTCTCTATGCTCGTGGCAGCAGAATTGACACGTAATTACTGTGCACATGTGTTTAAAAAGTATATACAGCCTAGTGCTTCTTCATCTCAAATGAATACCAAATCTATAGGATGTTGCTCTCCTTGTACCAGACAATTATCCTGTTTAGTCTGAGCTCTATAGCAGTTGTGCCATGTAAAACTTGTAATTCATTTCATTATCAGATTCTAGCAAACATGTCCAATATTGAGTGATATTCAAAAGAAATGAAAGAAATTTATATAATGAAGCATGAAGAAACACAAAGGGTTGTTTGGTAGAAGCGCAAATATTACATAGATTATGAAGCATCGTCCTGGACTTTTAAAATGGAAACATTAAGTGTGCTTGTATTTATGTATGTGGAAATGAATAGTACATGCATAAGTCTGTCTTTTTTCTGCATGTACTTACAATATGCATGTATTAACCAAACACAGTCAACTCTATCATACAGACACATGTACTTACATCCAAACAAATGTACATGGCATCCACACATACACAACCACTGCCACAACCACATAAACACAGAATTACATGAAATTTCACTGAAAGGGTAAGTACGATGTTAGAAAAACTATTACCTATAATTTTGCTCTATTACAGTGATAACATATAAGACGGAAATTTTTGTCAAAAAGTTTTATATGAGGCCATATATTGGAAAATATTATTGACTGTTTTATTCTGTTATAGTGTTTATGATATAGAATTTAAATTCTGCTGATGCAAGCTAGTGTGAAAAATCTATATATCTAACGAGGTAAATTATTTTAAAAAATGATGATGTTTAGAATTGTATTATACTGTACAGAAAACAATAGTAAAATGGACATATATATATATATATATATATATATATATATATATATATATATATATATATATATATAT
>NW_020869887.1:381404-383816 GCF_003789085.1 Penaeus vannamei
CTACTCCCTCTCAACACAACCTAACCCCCTCAATTCCGTCCACCACCGATATCCATCCTCCCGATACCTATCCTCCTGGTATCCGTCCCCCTCTTACTCACAGCACCCCTACACCCCTTCCTCCTTATCCCTCCCAAGACAACACATCCCCTTCAACTCCAACTACCCATCCTCCCGATATCCATCCTCCTACCACTAATATTCCCCCCACACCACTACTCCTACTCCCTCCCAACACAACCCACCCCCTTCAACTCCAGCTATACGCACATTCTCCCTCCCTCCACCCCCCTCTATCCTTTCCACCCCCTCCCGGATACACACGCAAATCACTCAATGTCACATCACCCCCTCGCTCCTCCCCCCCAGATTCCCCAACACGTACCGGCGCTTTCACTCATAAAATAACTCAGATGACGGGGCCTACATTGGAATATTCGCGGTTTCCGTTCTCACAGACCAGACCTACGTCATATCCTTACTTCTTACAACCTGTTCTCCTTCCTCAGAGGCATAAATATCCTTCACTTGATCTAATTCCTTTACCTAAACCACCATAACCCTTTCCCTCATCAACTCCCTTACCCATCTTCAACTTTCCAACATTACTCTAGATAGTTGACGCACAGCAACTATCACCTGACATCACCCTTTACTATACTTTCCTATAGTGCTATTTGACCTTAGATGAACACATTTATTTCGCTTTTAACCATTAACCTAAACATCGGTACCAATGAGCTCGGTTTAGTTCATTTGCGGAGACCGTCTTTGTTCATCTCTAAAAATGTAAAATCTGAAATGAGAGGTGCACCTTATTTTTTTTTTATTAAGGATTGGAAATATAAAAGCAAATCGGACTGACCCAAACAATTAATATTGGTGTATAATTTGAATAAATATACTACGTTCTGTTTATTACATATGTGTGTGTGTGTGTGTGTGTGTGTGTGTGTGTGTGTGTGTGTGTGTGTGTGTGTGTGTGTGTGTGTGTGTGTGTGTGTGTGTGTGCGTGAGCGTGTGCGTGTGCGTGTGCGTGTGCGTGTGTGTGTGTGTTTTGTGTGTTTGGTGTGTTGTGTGTGTGTGTGTGTGTGTGTGTGTGTGTGTGTGTGTGTGTGTGTGTGTGTGTATGCATGTATGTATTTACTGTTATTTAGGGCTAACCCAAGCAAGCCCTGACGTATTTGGAGGGGGTCGCCTGGGCGTCGTCCTCAGCCTCGTCGTCCATCATTCTGACGAACTGATTTTCTGTGGCGATGTCCCTTCCTCTTCCTGAGAGTCCTGCGGCCTGTTTTTCCCTCCTCTGTTCCTTCTTCCTCTCTCTCTTTTCTTCCTCTCGCTGCCTCTCTCTTCTCCCTCTTCACCCTGGCCAGTTTCTCCTTGAGGTGGCGTCTCAGTCCTTTCTTCTCCACCACTGCCTCGACGCGGCGTCTCTTTTCTCTCTTCTCCACCACTGACCTTCTAGCTTTGGCAACCTTTCCGTCCCTGGGGTGCAGCTGCCAAGCTGTCTGCAGTTTCGGGCGGCGGGGAGGAATCGGCGTCCGGGCGGGAGCGTGGATGGCGCGGTTGGATGAAATCTGCTCGGCAGCGGGAATGTCCTTCACCGAAATCTGGTCGACTTTCTCCTCCTCATCTGAAATAATCTCTATACTAGAGGATTTTTCCTCTTCCGAGGTCTGTTCTATAGCTCTCGTAGCTGAAGTTCGGGCGGGTTAGTGGATGGCGCGGTTGGATGAAATCTGCTCGGCAGCGGGAATGTCCTTCACCGAAATCTGGTCGACTTTCTCCTCCTCATCTGAAATAACCTCTATACTAGAGGATTTTTCCTCTTCTGAGGTCTGTTCTACAACTCTCGTAGATGAAGTCCGGGCGGGTTAGTGGATGGCGCGGTTGGATGAAATCTGCTCGGCAGCGGGAATGTCCTTCACCGAAATCTGGTCGACTTTCTCCTCCTCATCTGAAATAACCTCTATACTAGAGGATTTTTCCTCTCTGAGGTCTGTTCTGAGATGAAGAGTGATTCTGCTCTGTCCGAAATCTGGTCGACTTTCTCCTCCTCATCTGAAATAATCTCTATACTAGAGGATTTTTCCTCTTCCGAGGTCTGTTCTACAACTATCGTAGCTGAAGTCTGCTCCTCGGAGTTCAGTTCCTTGCACTCGTCGGGAAATTTCTTTTAGAGATCCTTCATAAAAGTAGTGTACCTCTCGATATATTGCATGTATTCGCCAAAGGGGATGTCGTTTTCCATCAGCACTTCAGCGCACTTGTCTAGCAAGTCGGCTTCCAACTGAGACTACTTTGTTTCATCCTTTTTAATTTGGTTGTCCACATACACATACAGAGCTGCATTTAACACGAAGGCATCTTATTTTTAAAGGTGGGGCATGTATTTGATTTTAATTTGGTTGT
>NW_020869887.1:386327-388827 GCF_003789085.1 Penaeus vannamei
GGCAAAGATCAACAGTTGAAGACCAACAATCAATGCCATTGTAGTAAAAGCAGCAGTAACAGTGGGTCGTATCGGTAGTAGTAGTAGTAGTTGGTAAGATAATATTCAATAGGTGGAATATAGTGACATTTTGTTGAGGGAGTAGGGGGGAGGAGGGAGGGAGAAGAGGGGAGGAGGAGGGGAGGGAGAAGAGGGGAGGTGGAGGAGGAGAAGAGGGGGAGGAGGAGGAGGAGGAGGACGTGGAGAGGAAAAGAGGAGAAGAGGAGGAGGAGAATGTAGAGGAGCACCAGCAGAAAAAGGAGGAGGAAGAGGAAAAGGAAGGTGAGGAAAAGGAGGAGGGGGAGAGGAGGAAGAGAAGCAGCAGTAGATGGAGGAGGAAGAGGAGGAGGAGTAGGGGAGGAAGAGAAGGGAGGAAGAAGAAGAAGTGGAGGAACAGGAGTAGGAGGGGAGGGGAGGGGGGGGGGAGGAAAAGGTAAGGACGAGGAAAAGGAAGAGAAGCAGAATTAGGTGGAGAAAGAGGTGGAGGAGGAGGAGGACGGGGAATAGGAAGATGAGAAGGAGAGGAGGAGGAGAAAATACCGTAGTACTCTGAGTGGGGGAAAACAGAGAACGATAATAAGAGGCCAAGGGAGGGGTAGCAGGAGGGTGGGGGAGACGCGAGAGTAAGAAGGGGAGGGGGGGAGGGAGGGAGGGAGGGAGGGAGGGGATGAAGAGAAAGCAGCTACAGGGGTTATGATAGGGCCTTGGGTACAAATGGAAGGAGCGAGAAGTGTGTGTTTGTGAGTGTTCTTGAATGAACGAGAATAAAACCTGAGATAATGAAAGAGAGGGTATGCGTAGCGAGTTACACATATATACGCATCCATGAATGGAAGAAACAAAAGAGTAGTTTTCGATTAATGAGCACACGGCAGTAAAGAGGAACAGCCGAGGAAATTGGAGACTGAATGGAGGCATAAATGAAGATGAACAGGTGAACAAACGGGGCCGCAGGATTAGGAAGCCAGATAGGGACTCTTGGCTGCATAATTTAACTCAGGAGGAAGGATGGCTTGCTCGCTGAGGCAGACCGAGAGGGGAGGGACGAGGAAGGGGAGAACGAAAGAAAAAAAATCCTTTTTATATTTATACATGTACACACACACACACAAACACATCCACACCCACACATACATACATATATATATATATATATATATATATATATATATATATATATATTATATATAATATATATATTTTTGTGTGTGTGTGTGTGAGTGTACATATATACATATACATACATATACACACACATCACACACACACACAAACACACACACACACACACACACACACACACATATTATATATATATATATATTATTATATATATATATATATATATATATATATATATATACATATATAAAGGGTGTTCAAAACTTCAAAGTAGCTGGCAACCTAGGTCCAACGCCCGGCACAGCGAGAGAGAGAGAATGAGAGATTAAAAGAGTAAGTGGGTGGGTGGGTGGGTGAGTGAGTGAGTGAGTGTGTGAAAGAGAAGAGACTTATAACATCATAAAGCTCCAAAAGTAATGTTTCGAAAACTTACAAGGCATTAATTGATAACGACCTAATAACACGCCACCTTGGGCGAAGAGGAAGCCAGGCTAAGGATGCAACTTCAAGACCGGGAGCAAGAAGAGGCTACAATTTCTCAAAATGGACGATGACGCCTCACTCCGTGTTGCGGGTCCGGGCGAAAAGGCCTTGGAACACCCAAGCATTTCAACCATGCAATAATCCGGGCCATCATCGTGACGTGCCTCCCCGCGAGGTCGAAGAAATGAGAAAAGCATTCGTCATGGCACTCTTGCCCAGCGGACCAAGTCCAGGCTTGGAAGCGCGTGGGTTGTGCATACTGGGACTAATTCATGGCCTAAATCACGTGTGCATATGACCGGTCCGTGTGTTTGTATGTGTGTGTATGTGTGATATAAACATACACACACGCACGAACATAAACACAAACACACACACATAAAACACACACACACGCACATAAACACACACACACATATGCATATATAAATATATGTTTATACATATATGTGTATATATATACACTTATGATATATATATATATATATATATATATATATATATATATATATATATATATATATATACTTATGCATATTTTTCACACATGTATACATGTGTATAAGTGTAAGTATATATATAGATGTACATGGTACATATGTATTTATCTATGAATACATACACATTGCGGTTTTAACGAGAACCCTCCTTGAGGTCTCGCGGCGCGGAGAGCAAAGAGCGCCCGACGCCGCCACAAGGCCTAATTAAGCCAAGAAGCCGCTTCAACCCCGTCTCATAACCGGCTGTCGATCCGCGTTGCTGTTCCCTAATGATATTGGAGCTCAGTGCAGGCGGGGACGCCCCTGGGCCAGGGAGGAATACACGCCGCGCCATGCGGGCCGCACCACGTAACAGT
>NW_020869887.1:401327-413827 GCF_003789085.1 Penaeus vannamei
GCCATATACTCAGCGCTGAGTTATTAATTAAGTGCAAAGTAAAACAAGAACTTTTCTTTCCTTATTCAGTAGGTTATTATTAAACTGACACCGAACTAGTTTTGTAAGTGATCTATTATGTATATGATGTCCATATATGAAAGCAGGAAAGTAGAAAATACACATTTTTTCACTTAACTTATGCCATACATCACTGAATCATACTCTTTCGATGAAACATGTTAAATCAAGTCATTAGGGAACACAATGTCAAACGAGGCCTAGTATTTAGGTACTAGCTACCCAAAGTACAAAACGCAGAGCACAGATCAAAGCAAGAGAAGCAAATGAAATGAGGCGCCTCTCAAGAAACCCAATAAGGAATCAATGAGGAAGTAAACAAGAACATTGGTTCCAGGTAGTGGCGTGAGCGGGTGGCGTGGCGCGCGCCCGTTGTAACTGCTAAATGCTCTCGGTATTGATAAAGAGAACCTCTTTAACCCTTTTGGTGCCTTGCCTTTACTGCTTGCCGTAAAAGGAACGGCACGCTTACTCTATCAGCTTATGTGAATGTGCATTTTGTTGCTATGATACTTCAGAGATTTTTTGTTGATCTTTTCATTCGCAGACGACGAAACATTCGTTTTAAGTGCAAAGGGATTGACGTGCATACATGTATAAACGCAAATACGCACACACATACATATTTAGGGAGACAGACAAACAAGCAGATGCAGTAAATATGAACAGAAATTTTCCCCGTTTCCCCGAACTATGTAGTCCTCCCCCTCGGATGGTTTATGGAAGACAAATGAGCGCTTCTCCTCTTCGTTATCAAACAAATTATGCAAAGAAAGTTCTTCTCACATCCAGGCGAGTTCCCAAGATGCTCTAACGCGCTTTCAACACATAACAGGCGCCCGATCCTTCTGATTCTTCCAAACCATTCCAGGGTCTTCCATTTTCCCTGGGCTTCTCCGCCTTTCCTCCGGCGAGTAAGCACCAACTTGTATGCATTTTCAAGCTCGCCGGACTGGCCCAGCTGGTGTATGGCTTCGCTCCCAGCCAGCCCTCTCGCTGCCTTCCAGTTAGTTCTCGAGGAAGGATGTTAATGCGTTGTTTGTCTTCCGACTCCTATGGCCACTGGCTCGAGTCCTATTCTCTAGTCTGTCATAAGTGCGTATATCGATCTTAATTTCTTCCCAATATGCACGCAATATTGGGTGATAATTGCTAGCAAATGTAATATTCATTTCTTACCTTCCTTGTTCTCAGCGTATGCGGACCCCACAAAACAAAATTAATGACTTGAATCCCCTTTCCATCTTCACCAGATTCAACCTATGTAAAAATTCGTAATTTTCCAAAATTATGTTACAGAACTACAACACTTCCTGGGTTGTCATTTAGTATTTAGAAAAAAATATCTAAGATTAGGATTAGAGTAATAATCAATTTACATTTAAACTGGCTCGCAATGGATATCACTGATATAAACAATGATATGAAACGGAAAATGCATAAGATCCCTTAAAAAAAAAAAAAAAAAAAAAAAAAAAAAAAAAAAAAAAAAATAACAATAAAAAACAAACAGTAAAAGTTGTGCAGAAGTATGAATTTTTTTTATCGCTATTTGATGATTAACACTTTTCACAATTTCAGTTTTCTCCTCATTTTTTGGCTACTTCCAGAATCGTTCCTTGCATTATCAATATTCTTATGTATGTATATTCTCTCTCTCTCTCTCTCTCTCTCTCTCTCTCTCTTCTCTCTCTATATATATATATATATATATATATAATATTATGTGTGTGTGTGTGTGTGTGTGTGTGGTGTGTGTGTGTGTGTGTGTGTGTGTGTGTGTGTATCTATATAAACAAGCAAAACAAATTCGAAAAATGATATTTAAAATTACATAAACTACACCGCATATAAGCATGTACGTATTCAGATACAGGCGATCTTTTTTAAAGGGAACAGCATCATATTTCAAATAAAAAAAAAGTAAATGAAACGTCGCCTAACATTTTGCTCTCCACGGGTTCTAAGGCGAGCTTTGAACCTGGAAAATTCCGCCACACAAGTTCCCGTATGATCACTCCAGAGCATAATCAATAATAGCCCATTTTAAACGCAAATTGCAAGCATCCTCGTGATAAAGACATACAGAACGCTGGCAACCTTATCCCATTTTTTTACCATCTAGTTTTATCTTATTACTGGTAATAATACTCTTCTGAATTTTCTTGTCGATGGTTATTACACGATCTACTGAATAATTCACTGATCGAGGTAAGCGTTCTTACCAGAGCAAATACCGCCGGGCACGTGTAAATTCTCTGGAATTGTCTGTGAGTTTTTTTTCGCTTAATTTGTAGAATGGAGGAGTCGAAGGTGAATGAGGAATGAGGAGAGAAAAAGAGAGGAAGAGGGAAGGAGAAATTGGGGGGGATTAAGAAAAGAGTGTGTGTGTGTGTGTGTGTGTGTGTGTGTGTGTGTGTGTGTGTGTGTGTGTGTGTGTGTGTGTGTGTGTGTGTGTGTGTGTGTGTGTGTGTGTGTGCTTTTGTATGGACAGATATGGCAATTTGGCAAAGGGTTTCCATTGATCCTCGAGAACCAGTTAGCCGGATTGAAGGAAATCCGGGAATCGACATAAAAACGGGCGCCGTGAGCCACAACACGAGCTTAAAGTTCGCTCGCCCATCCGGGGGTGAAAGAGGGGGGCGGGGGTGGCAGGAGACCTCATCCTCTGATGGTCAAAACTCTCTCTCCCTCTCTGTCTGTCTCCCCTTCTCTCTCTCTCTCTCTCCTCCCCATTCTCTGTCTGTCTCTCCTCCCCCCTCTCTCTCTGTCTCCCACTTCCTCTGTCTCTCTCTTCCACTTCTTTGTCTCTGTCTCCCACTTCCTCTGTCTCTGTCTCTCTCTGTCTCTGTCTCTCTCTCTCTCTCTCTCTCTCTCTCTCTCTCTCTCTCTCTCTCTCTCTCTCTATATATATATACTATTTATATATATATATATNATAGATAGATAGATAGATAGATAGATAGATAAAGAGAAGAGAGAGAAGAGAAAAACAAAGAAAAGGAGACAAGGCAAGAGAAAGAAGGGAGAGGAGAAAAGGCTCCCCATAAAATAACTACGTAAAGACTAATGCTGGCCATGGCGGCGCCTTATCTAAAGTGTCGCCTGCTATGGCCGTGCCTTTGGATTCCTTCAGCCCTTTGAGGGGAAGGAGGGAGGAAGGAGGGAAAAAGCAGGGAAAGAAGGGAGGGAGGAGAGGGAGAGGAGGGAAGGGAAGGGAGGAAGGAGGGAGGAGGGAGGGAGGGAGGGAGGGAGGAGGCAGGGAAGGAGGGAAGGGAGGAGGGAGGGAGGGAGGGAGGGAGGGAGGGAGGGAGGGAGGAAAAAAAAAAAAAAAAAAGGGGGGAGGAGTGAGAGAGAGGAGCTGAAGAGGAGAGAAAGGAGGTGGATAGGAGGATAGGATAATAAAAGATGGGGAGAAAAAGGTTGGCAGAGGAAAGAAAGGAGGAAGAGAAAAACGGGAGGAGAAGGAGGAAAAAGGGAGAGAAGAAGGGAAGAAAGGGGAAGAGGAAGGAAGAAAGAAGATGAAAGTAGAAAGAGGAGAGGGAAGAGAGAATCGGAAGGGGGAATAGCGGGAGAAAAGGAGAGAGGAAATGAAGGATAGGATACGGGAAAAGAAGATAATGGGAGACAAGGAGGAACCGAGAGAGAAGGGAGTAAAGAGGAGAAGAGGGATGGGAGGAGGAAAGAGGAGTGAGGGAGGGAGGAAGATGGGGAGAAGGAAGGAGGGAATAAAGAAGAAGGAAGGGGGGGAAAAGAACAAAGAGAAAGGAGAGGAAAACATAAATAACGAAAGAGATAAAGAGTGGAAAACGATGACGAAAGAGTAAGTGGGGAAGAAGCCAAGAAAAGAAAAAAAAAAAAAAGCGGAAAACAAACGACAAAAAATCAAAGTGAAACGCAATAAAAAAAAATCAGATCAAAGGAACAAAAAACAAATGACAGACGGAAAAGATTCACAAAACCCGAGAAATGCCTGGCGCCTCCTCCCCATGACTCCCTCCTATCCTCCTTCCTGTCGTCGCCTCTCTCCCTTCCTCTCCTTCCTCTACTTCTTCTTTCGGCCTAACTCTCTGCCTCCCTCCTAACCAATCCTCCTCACTCTCTCCTCACTCCTACCCTTCTTACCAGTCCCTCCTACCAATCCATTCCTCCCCTCCGCTCTCATCTGCCCATTTCTTCGGGCCTCTCCTCCTACGCATCCTACCTCCACCGCCTGCTCTCGCTTCTCTCGCTTGCCCCCCCTCTCTCCTCCCTACCTTCCGTCCCGCTCAGCCCCCGCCTAAAAAACGAGGACATTTCGTAGTTGAAAATCACCAAGAGCGGCGGGCCGAGGTGGGCGCGTTGGGCGGCCGGCGTTGGCGAGGCGCTTTGTCGCAAGGACGGCGGGGGGGGAGGGGGTGAAGGGTAAGGGGATAAATAAGGAGGAGAAAAGGAAAGAGGAGAAAAAAGAATGAGGGGGATATGAAAAAAAGAAAGGAGAGCAAGGAAAGGAGGATGAGGGAGAGAGAGAGAGAGAGAGAGAGAGAGAGAGAGAGAAAGAGAGAGAGAGAGAGAGAGAGAGAGAGAGAGAGAGAGAGAGAGAGAGAGAGAGAGAGAGAGAGAGAGAGAGAGAGAGAGAGAGAGACAGACAGACGACAGACAGACAGACAGACAGACAGCGACAGAGACAGAGAAAGCTCACAAAACCGAAAAACACCAAAAGGGGGAAAGAAAAAAAAAATAAATAAAAAAGAGAACCCGAAGCAGACATCCCGAGCCCAGCAGAAGCAGACGGAGAAGCAGCAGAAGACAGCTCCACCGTCATGCACAGAGACCGTCAGGTGGTCATGAAGCGGCGTCAGCAACATGCAGGGGAGGCGTTAAGGCCGAATCAGGAAGAGGGGGAGGGAGGGAGGAAGGGAGGGAGGGAGGGAGGGAGGGAGGGAGGAGACGAGGAGAGGAAGGGAGGGAGGGAGGAGAGGGGAGGAGGGAGGGTGGGGCGGGGAATGATGGAATGGAGACGGGGGGGAGGGACGGAGAGGGAGGGAGGGAGGGAGGGAGGGAGGGAAGGAGGAAGAGGAAGGGAAGGAGGAACGGGGCGAAGGGAGGGAAAAGGAGGGGGAAAGGAAGGGAGGGGAAAGAAGCGAATGGGGGAATTGGAGAGGAAGAAGAAGAAGGAAAAGAGAGAGAGGAGAGGAAGTGGCGATGGGAAATGTAGAAGTGAGATGGAGGGAGGGATGGAGGAGGAAGAAGCAGAAGAGGAAGAAGGGGGAAGGGAAGTGGAGAGAGAGCAATGGGGGGGGAGGGGAGGGGTGGGAGAGGGGAGGGAGCCACGGCAGATGGGTGCGCCACGAAGACGGGCGTAACGCGGCAATATGCCAGGGGGAGAAGGGGGAGGTGACAGGAGAGGGGAGGGGGGTGACAGGGAGATGGGGCGGGGTGACAGGGAGAAGGGGACGGGGGGGGGTGACAGGGAGGGAGTGATGGGGGGAGGGAGGGGGGTGACAGGGAGAGGGAAGGGGGAAGTGACAGGGAGATGGGACGGGTGGGGGGGGTGACAGGGAGTGAGGGATTGAAGGGAGAGTGACAGGGAATAAAAGGAAGAGAGGTAAGAGGGAGGAAGAAGGGAGGAGGGTGACAGGAGAAAGAGGGGGAGGGAAAGTAACGAGAGAGGGGGAGGACGGAAGGGAGGAAAGGAGGGAATGAAAGGAAGGAGACAGTAACAGGAAGAAAGAGAGAAGAGGGAACCTGGATAGCAGACGATGGCAGGTACGAGAGAAAGGAAGAAATATAGATATAGATAGATAAATAGATGGATAGATAGAGAGATAGAGAGATAGACAGATAGAGACTGAAAGAGATAGATGGATAGATAGATAGATCGAGATGAGGAAATAGAGAGAGAATAATACATAGAGCGAGAGAGGAGAGCAGAGAGCGAGAGCGAGAGAGAGAGAGAGAAGAGAGAGAGAGAGAGAGAGAGAGAGAGAGAGAGAGAGAGAGAGAGAGAGAGAGAGGAGAGAGAGAGAGAAGAGAGAGAGAGAGGCAGGCACCGTGTGGCACTCACCTGGGTGCCACGGGCGTTTGCGATAGCGGATGAGAAATAAAAAAAAAATGATGAGATACACGCGGTGAGGGATGGGAGAGATAGCGATCGTAGGTTGGAAGGAGGAGAGCAATAAAAGGGAAGAAGAGAAGAGGAGAGGAAGAGGACACGATAGAAAGATAGAGAGAAGGGAGGAAGAAGAGGAGATGAAGGAGAGGAAGAGAGGTGATGAGAGGAAGAGTTGTTGATGGAGAAAAGAGGAGGAGAGAATGAATGGAGAAGAGAAAAAGGTTAGAGAGAAATAAAGAAAAAGAAAAAGAGGCAGAAAAAATAGGAAAATATAATAAAGTATAATATTTGATTCGATCAACTGACTGACTGAAAGGCTAACTGACTGTCTGTCTGACTTCCTGACTCATAGACTAACTGTCTGAATGACTGACTAACTAACATGACTGTGACTCCTGCTGACTGACCAACTAAACTGTCTGACTAACTAACATGACTGACTAACTGACTGACTAACTGACTGACTATCTGACTGACTGAACTAACTAACATGACTGAATAACTGACTGACTGTCTGACCGAGCGGCCGAGCGCTGAGGAGCTGACAAATAACCGCTCGGTCGGTATGCGTCAGTCAGACCCCGAGTGTGGCGTCAGCTTTGGCGTCTGACGGATAGACCAGACGGCGGACGAGAGGGGGGAGGGGGGAGGGAGGGAGGGAGGGAAGGGATGGAGAAAGAGGGAGGGAGGGGGAGGGGAGTAGGGAAAGAGGGAGGAAGAGGGAGGGAGGGAGGAGAGGGAGGAGGGAGGGAGGGAGGGAGGGAGGGAGGGAGAGGGAGGGAAAGGGAGAGGAAGGAAGAGGGGAGGAGGAGAGGGAGGGAGAGAGAGAGAGAAAAGAAAGAAAGAAAGAAAGAAAGAGATGAGAGAGAGAAAAGAGAGAGAACGAAATAAAGAGAGAGAGAGAGAGAGTGGGTTCATGAATAGGGGAAAGCGCGCGGAGCAAGAGGGGTAGGGGGGAGGGGGATGAAAGGGGAGGGGAGAGGGGGGGGAGGCGTAGAGGAATACCGGCGCCACTCGAAAAATCAGCTGATGAAGGAAGTTAGGGTGTTTCCTGTACATTTGATCGATAACGACGAACTAACCCGGGAAATACACGCCTTTCTTGCTCCTCTCCTCTCCCCTTCTTCTCTTCTCTTCTTTTTCTCGCCTCTTCTCTCATTTCTTCTCTTCTTCTATATCTTCTCTTCTCTTCTTTTCTCTTCTCCTCCTTCTCCTCTCCCTTCCTTCTTATCTCTTCTCTCCCCTCCTCTCCTCTCCCTTCTCTCCTCTTCTCCCTCCCCTTCTCTCTTTCTTCTTCTCCCTATTCTTTATCTTCTACCCCTCTCTCCTCTTCTCATCCTTCCTTTCCTCTCCTCTCTATTCTTTTCTTTTTCCCTATGTTCTTATCTTTCTTTTTCATTTTTGCATATCTCTCTCTTTTCTACATACATAAATACACACACACACACACCCACACACACACAACGTACACACACAGTATAACACACACAAATCACACACACACGAACGATATATATAATCGTGTGCGTGTGCGTGTGCGTGTGCGTATGCGTGTACGTGTACATGTGCAGTCGTTACATTTATAACATAAAAAAAACACCAACTGCCAAGAATTCGAAGCGAACCCCCCCCCCGCCCCCATTATCCGGCAAACGACCAAGACCAAAGAACGACTCAGAACGACTCCCCACCCACCTTCCCTCCACCACCGCCACACCCCATCTACTCCTCTCCCCCCTCCCCCTCACTTGTGGTCGTGTTGTCGCGTGACGTGAAAAAGAAGGAAAGAAAGGAAAAAAAAAAAAATAACTCGCGGTGCTTCAATGATGTGTTGGGGGGAGTGGGGAGTGGAGATGGGGGAGAAGGGGAGGGGGAGGGGGAGGGAAGGAAGGGAAGAAGGGAAGAGGGAAGGGGAGTGTGAGTCAGTGGTTGTGGGATTGTGGGGGAGGGGATAAAAGTGTTGGGGGTTGGGGGATGTGTGTGGGAGAGAGAGTGTGAAGGGTGGGGATAGGGGAGACTGAGTAATGGGGAGAAAGAATGGGTATTGGGGAGTGTGGGGGAAGTTGGGGAGGCAATAGGGTGGGGGTGGAAATTTACGTGTGGGAGTTGGGGAATGCGTGGGGGTTGCCTGAATGTGTAATGGTGGTGGGGGAGTGTGTTGGGGAGACAAATAATAAAAAGGCCGGGGTTACGCGTACGGCAGCCGTATCCGATATCTCGCTGTTAGATGTACGACACACTTAAGAGTACGTGCATATAATCGTCATTTCCGGGTAATAAGTACGAACCTAGCCTATCCAAACCTAACCTGACCAGGCGCTGCCCTAACCCTGACCTGACCTAGCCTAGCCTAACTACCTAACCTACCCTACCCTGACTGACCAAAATAGCCTAACCTGACATAACCTAGCCTAGCCTAACCTTGCTGGACCTAACCAACCTAAGTTAACCTAACCACACCAACCTCATCTGACTGAACTAACCTAACCTAACTTACTTCACTTAATTTAACATAACCAATCTAACCTAAGTAACTTCCCCTAACCTAACCTCACATCACCAACCTAACCTAACAGAGAGTGGTACCTTTCCCTCGCTTTTCTTTCTTTCTCTCATTCCCTATTCGTTAATTCGTGGGAGAGAGAGAAAGAGAGAAAGAAAGAGAGATAGAGAGAAGAGAGAGAGAGAAGAGAGAGAGAGAGAGAGAGAGAGAGAGAGAGAGAGAGAGAGAGAGAGAGAGAGAGAGAGAGAAGAGAGAGAGAGAGAGAGAGAGAGAGAGAGAGAGAGAGAGAGAGAGAGAGAGAGAGAGAGAGAGAGAGAGAGAGAAGAGAGAGAGAGAGAGAGAGAGAGAGAGAGAGAAAGAGAAAGAACAAAGACCGACAGAAATAAGCACGTACGCACAAAATAATAAACCAAAAATAATAATAAATAAACCAAAATAAACCAAACGCAAAAAAATACAGAGAGCATTTAAAAATTGTTTTTTTTGTTTCCTTGCTTTCTCGTACTTTCCCTCATTCCCCCCTTCCAGAAAGAATAAAGAATAAATAAATAAAGAAAAACGAAGCAACAAAAACAAAGACAAAGAATAAGACAGTCTCCAAAACAACAAAAGAATAAAGATAAATAAATAAGAATAAAGAATAAAGAGCTAACAAAAACATTGAATCAAAACTAACAAAACACAAAGAATAAGAATAATAAACAAAAAAAAAGAATAAAGAAAGCTTAAAAAAAAAAGAATAAAAATGAAATAACATACAAACAACAGAATAAAGAATAAAAATAAAAATAAAGACGCAACAAAAAACAGAGAATAAACAGAATAAAGAGCAACAAAAACAAAGATAAAGAATAAAGAAAAAAAGAATAAAGAAATAAAAAATAACAAAAAAGATAAAGAATAAAGAAGCTAACAAACAAAGAATAAAGAATAAATAAATAAAGAATAAAGAAGCTAACAAACAACAAAGAATAAAGAATAAATAAAGAATAAAAAATAAAGAAGCTAACAAACAACAAGAATAAAGCTAACATAGAATAAATAAATTAAGAATAAAGAACAAAGAAGCCTAACAAACACATTTATAAATCTGCGTCTTATTTTTTTTCTTCCAACTTCCCCCCCCCCTCCCCCCCGGATTCTTCTCAGTTTCGTCTTGTGTAAGAATGAGGAGATGACACTTAACCACAGTAATTGGCGAGAGAGAGGGAGAGAGAGAGAGAGAGAAAGAGAGGGGGGATGGGGAAGGGAGGGAGGGAGGGAAGGAGGGAGGATGGAGAGGGAGAGGGAGGGAGGGAGGGAGGGAGGAGGGAGGGGAGGAGAGAGGGAGGGAGGGAAGGAGGGAGGTAGGAGGGGAGGAGAGGGAGAGGGAGAGGGAGGGGAGAGGGAGAGGGAGAAGGGAGAGAGAGAGAGAGAGAAGAGAGAGAGAGAGAGAGAGAGAGAGAGAGAGAGAGAGAGAGAGAGAGAGAGAGAGAGAAGAGAGAGAGAGAGAGGAGAAGAGAGAGGGGAGTGATGGAGGGAGGAGGAGGCGTAGGAGAGGAGAGGAGGGAGGGAGAGAGAGGGATGGAGAGAGGGAGGGAGAGGGGGGAGGGAAGGAGAGGGAGGGAGAGGAGGAAGAGAGAGAGAGGAAAGAGAGAGAGAGAGAGAGAGAGAGGAGAGAGAGAGAGAAGAGAGAGAGAGAAGAGAGAGAGAGAGAGAGGAGAGAGAGAGAGAGAGAGGAGAGAGAGAGAAGGAGAAGAGAGGAAGGAAGAGGAGAGAGAGAGAGAGAGAGAGAGAGAGAGAAGAGAGAGAGAGAGAGAGAGAGAGAGAGAGAGAGAGAGAGGAGAGAGAGAGAGAGAGAAGAGAGAGAGAAGAGAAGAAAGAAAGAGAGAGAAGAGAAAGAGAAAGACGGAGAGAGAAAGAGAAAGAGATAGAGAAGAAAGGCTCAGAGAGAGAGAGAGACCGACCGACAGACAGGGAAAGACAGAGACAAAATAAAAAAGGGAAGAATGAGAAGGCGACACTTAACCACAGCAATGTCGCAAACAGCACTTGCATTATAAACATTTCCGGATGTGTCTGTAATCTCCTGCGAACATTCTAGATACAGAAAAAAAAGAATAAAAAAAGAATGAAAGAAAGATGGTATGTGGGAGAAGAGATTAAATGAAGCAGGAATGAAGTTGTGAGATTGTTTCTATAAATTTATATCGTGCATGTCAAATTTTAAGAAGTAAATATACATTTACATAAGACAAAACAAAAACAAGTGACACATAAAAGATAATAAAATTAAATAAAGCAAATCGCAAATAAATGAGAGAGAAAAAAAACAGATGATAAACGTTTGACGAAGCACAAACGTTTTCAAACTGCGCACAACAGCTGTTTGAATGGACACGCTCACCCGCATCCATTTCACCTTGAGATTATCTCTATTTCTCCAGTCCATTCATTCCCTCTTTCATTTATTCATTCATTCTTTCTGTTTTTCTGTGTCTGTTTCTTTCTTTCTTTCTTTCCTTCTTCCTTTTGTCCATTCGTTCGTTCGTTCGCTCTCTCACTCTTTCTCTCTCTTCCCTTCTCTTTCCTCCTCTCACTCTCTCTTCCCCTCCATTCTCCTCTCCCCATCCCCTCTCCCTCTCTTCCTCCCTCCTCCCATTCCCTATTCCTCTCCCCTCCTTCCCCTCTTCCCTCCCCCTCCCTCTCCCCTCCCCCTCTTCCTCCCTCCTCCTCCTCTCCCTCTCCCTTCGGCATACGATTCCTTCCAAAGGTCTAAGTGGACATAACAATAAAGGAGACAAGTTTTTTTTTTCCCTATTACGTCCTCTGTCCGAATTTTGTTTAGTCTGAGGCCCAATATAGCACTAAAGGAGAAAGAGAACGAGATGATAAAGAGAAGAGACGAAAAAAAGAACAAAGGAAAATCAAATATGAAGGATAACAATGGGGAAAACGAACGTAAATCAAATAAATGTTTAGGAAGAATAACAATGAGAGAAAGGGTTTCAAAAGGCTTAGAAGATAAAGAAAAAAAATAATCTGCAGAAATGCAAAGGGGAGGAAGTGAGAGAAAGATGGAGGAGGCAAGACATGGAAGAGAAAGAGAGAAAGGGAACAAAACAGGGAGAGGGGAAAGGGAGAGGTAAGGTGACGTCATAAAGGAGGGTTAGAGGACCAAGGGTAAAAAATGATCCATATGTTAGCTTGTGCCCATCGCGAGGGAGGGGCGAGTACCGGCATCACGTCGGGAGATCTAAAGACGGAAAAAAAAAAATATGTTTTTTTTAACACACACACTCTCTCTTTTCTTTCTCTCTCTCTATATATCTTTCCTTCTTTCTCTCTCTCTCTCTCTCTTTTCTCTCTCTCTCTCTCTCTCTCTCTCTCTCTCTCTCTCTCTCTCTCTCTCTCTCTCTCTCTCTCTCTCTCTCTCTTCTCTCTCTCTCTCTCTCTCTCTCTCTCACACACACACACACACACACACACACACACACACACACACACACACACACACAAACAAAAAACAACCCCCCCCCACCCACCCCCACACACATCTACCTACCTACCTCCCGATCTATCTACCAAGCCATCTATCTCACACAGCCAACACACTCTATACACAACCCTTCGAAGCCACGGAATTAACCCCAGTGCCCACGACGCCGCCCACAGCTCCCCCCCCCCCCCCCCCCAGTCTATTACCCAGCGCGGGCGGACAGACGGAGGAAGGGAAGGGCGGCGACCGACAGACAGACAGACCGACAGACAGACCGACGGACGCGGAGCCAGGATGGCGGGGGAAAAATTGAGATGTGTGTAATGGGCGGGGAGAGAGAGAGAGAGAGAGGAGAGAGAGAGAGA
>NW_020869887.1:418827-421327 GCF_003789085.1 Penaeus vannamei
AATTTGCAATTTTTTGTTTGCCTTTTCGTTTCTTTTTTTTTTCTTTCTTCTTCCTCTTTTTTTTCTTTCTCTTCTTCCCTTGTTTCCAATACCCCCTTCATCCATTCCATAACCCTCTTCCTCCTCCTCCTCTCTCCTTTCTTCTTCTTTCTCTCCCCTTTCCCTTCCCTTCCCTTCCTCCCCACCTCTACTATCTCCTTCCCACGCCACCCCTCTCCACTCCCCCCTCCTCTACCTCCTCCCCCTCCCCCGTCTCCTTCCTCGCCCTCCCCCTTCCCCCTCCTCCCCCGCCGCCTCTCCTATCTTCCCTCCTACGCCACTACGCCTTCTCCCCAACCCCTTACCCCACCCGACCCCACACCTACCCCCTTGCTTAGGCCCCTTACCCCCTTCCTTAACCCCCTCTCATCCCACCCCCTCCCTCTTAGCCCCCTCTCGCCCCACCCCTCTTCCTTAGCCCCCTCTCACCCCACCCCCTCTTCCTTAGCCCCCGCTCACCCCACCTCCTCCTCCTTAGCTCCTCCCTTTACCCCACCCCTTCCTTAGGCCCTACCCCCCTCCTCCTTAGCCCTCCCCTCACCCCACCCCCTCTTCCTTAGCCCCTCCCCCACCCACCTTAACTTACACCCCCTCCCCACCCCCGCCCCTACCCCCACGCTTCGGCCCCCACGTGGCTGAGGCAAAGCACTAACAAGCACACTGATCCTTCTCCGGTTATCGTTCTTAGAGATGTTGATTATCTTTGCTGGCTCTAATCCAAGGGGGGGAGGGAGGGAGGGAGGGTGGGAGGGGCGGAGGGAGGGAGGGAGGGAGGGTGAGGGGGTGAGGGAGGAGGAGGGAGGGTGAGGGGCGGATGGGGGGAGGATGGGGGGGAGGGGGAGGGAGGGAGAATGAGGGTCTATGGGGGGATGGTGGGGGGAGGGAGAGGGGCGAATGAGGGAGGGAGGGAAGGAGGGAGAGGGGACTATGGGGAGGGAGTGAGGTGTTATGCGGATGGGGGGGAGAGGAGGAGGGAGGGAGGCCGGATGGGAAGGGTTAGGGACGGAGGGATGGAGGAAAGAGAGGGGCTATGAGGGAGGAGGGAGGAGAGGGAAGGGGGAGGAGAGAGAGAAAAAGAGGGGCGCGGATGGGAGGGATAGTAAGGGAGGAGGGAAGGAGGGAAAGAGAGGGGGGCGGATGAGGGAGGGAGGCAGGGAGAGGGGAGGCACATGGGGAGGGAGGAAAGGGAGGGTATTCGAAGTAGGAGCCTATGAGGAGGGATGTCGAGGGAGTGGGTATGGGGAGGGGAGGGAGGGGTGGGGGTCGAGTGAGAGAGGGAGAGAAGGGAGGAATGAGTGAGTGAGTGAGGAGTGGATGAATGAATGGATGGATGGAAGGGAAAGAGGGAGGGGGAGGGAGCGAGAGAGGGGAGGGAAGAAACAGGGGGGGGTAAGATTTGTATGAGAGGATAGTTATCCTGACAGAACGAGAGGGGGGAGGGGGGAGAGGTCTAAAGGAATGGGAAAGGGAGAGGCAAAGAGACAGGAATGGGGGAAGGGGGGAGAGAAGGGAGGGAACCGCAGTGGGGGGGAGGGCAGCTCTAAAAAGGGAGGAGGAGGAGGAGGGGAGGGCAGAGAGAGGGGGAAGGGAGAGAGGAGGGAGGGAGGGAAGGGAACCGCAGGGAGGGGCTAGAGCTAGGAGGGGGAGGGTGATGATGGGGACGAGGGGGGAGGGGGAGGGGAGCCGGAGGGGCACGCGGGGAGGGTGAGGGCGCCCCGCTGTCGCCTGCCTTATACCGGGGTAAACAGACCTTAGACCCATATGTGCGTCTCCCTTTTGCGCTCATGGACGCCAGCGCGGAGCCACAGGGAGCGCTGAGGGGCTGGAGACGCACGTGCTGCTCCCCCTCCCTCCTCCCTCCCCTCCCCCTCTCCCTCTTTCCATCTCTCCCTGCCTCCTTCTGTCTCTCCTCTCGATGTATCTCTTCCCCCTTCCTCCTCTCTCACTTCCCTCCCTCCTTCCCTCCTCTCCAAGTACCCCCCCCCGCCCCAGTCTTTCCCTCCTCCTTCTTCTTCTTCTCCTTTCTTCTTTCTCTTCTTCTTCTTTCTCTTCTTTCTTCTCCTTCCTCCTCTTCTTCTTCTTTCTCTTCTTCTTCTTCTTCTTCTTCTTCTTCTCCTTCTTCTTCTTCTTCTTCTCCTTCTTTCTCCCCCTCCTCTCTCCCTGTGAGTGATGATGCTCAGGGACTCTTTCAGGATGTTGAGGCTTTGATCATTCCGAAACACACGCGCGCACACATATATCTTTGTGTGTGTGCGCGCGCATGTGTGTATTCATAATATATATATATATATATATATATATATATATATATATATATATATATATAGATAGAGATAGATAGATAGATATATATTATATATATATATATTATATATATATATATAAATAAATATATATATATATATATATATATTATATATATATATATATATATATATATATATATATATATATATATATA
>NW_020869887.1:423827-428827 GCF_003789085.1 Penaeus vannamei
ATAACAATAAATATAATAATAAATATGGTTCACATAAATGAATGATGTTCATAGTAATAATTAATATAATATTAAATAATGTTTTATCAATAAAAAATATATTCATAAAAATAATAAAATTAATAACACATACTCTTCATACTAACAAATGATGTCCATATTTCTATGATGAAATAAAAACTTACATAATTTCTAGTACTTGACGCATCTCTCTCGACCATCATACCTGTAAAAGAAATAATTCCATAATTAATTAAAAAGAATTAAATAGTAAAATCGATAAAAAATGTGTGTGTGTGAGAGAGAGAGAGAGAGAGAAGAGAAAGAGAGAGAGAGAGAGGAGAGAGAGAGAGAGAGAGAGAGAGAGAGAGAGAGAGAGAGAGAGAGAGAGAGAGAGAGTTCAGATCTTGAATCCTGAATCGGGTTGTGGGATATCTCTCCTGCTTTGTTCCTTATCCTTTGTCTTCCTTTCTTCACTCTCCTCCCCTCTCCCCTCTCTCCCTCCCTCTCTCCCCTCCCCCTCTCGTCCCTCTCCCTCCCTCTCTCCCTCCCTCTCTGCTCCTCTCTCCCTCTCTCTCTCCTCTCTCCCCCCTCTTCCCTCTCCCTCCCTCTTTCTCCCCCCTCTCTTTCCCAAGAATATTAGAACTAGGATATCTGGGGGAAGGGGGGAGGGAGGAAGAAGAGGGAAATTAGAATAGAAGAAGGGAGGAAGGGGGAAAGAAGGGAGGGGGGTAAATGAGAAGAAGGAAGGAAATAAAGAAGGGAAGAAGGAGGGAAAGGAAAGAAGGAAGGGAGGAAGAAAAGGGAGGAAGACTGGAAGGAGAGAGAGACGGAAGGAAGGAATGGAGAAACAGAAGGAATTACAAAGGACGAAAGGGAAGAAGGGAGTAAGGGCGAAGGAAAGGGCGAACGAGAACAGGGTATGACCACTTAAGAGTTTTTCTCCCTCCTCCCTTCTCCCTCCTCTCTTCTACGTGTTTCCAATCACCCTTTATCTCTGTTTTTCTCTGTGTCCTGAATTTTATCATTATCATACACGTGATCGTTATAATTAGCAAAGAGTGATAAGGTCATAATCTTGATATCATTAGTATTACTGATATTTCTTAGAGTGGAAGGGAAAGGAAGAGGAAGAAAGGGAGGGAAAGGGATGGGAAGGGAAGGAAAGGAAGGGAGGGAGAAGGGAAGGAAGGGAAGGGAAGGGAAGGGAAGGGAAGGGAAGGGAAGGGAGGGATTGGAAGGGAAGGGAGGGAAAAGGAAGGGAAAAGAAGAGAAAGGAAAGTGAGGAAAGGGAAGGGAAGAGATGAAAAGGGAGGGAAAGAGAGAAGAAAAATAGAAAAAAAGAGGAAAGGAAGGAAAGATGGAAGAGAAGAGAAGGAAAGGGACAGGAAAGGAAGGAGGGAATAAAAACAAGAGAGCCTGAGGAAATAGCGGATAGAGAAAGCCATTGAGACGTGGCACCTTGGGTAATACCACTTGGTGCCAGAAAGACGAGGGAATTCGAAATCAGAGTTCCACCCAAAACTACGAAACAACAAACAACACACCAACAACACGAGTAGTACGGATAACAAATAAAACAATAACAAAACAACATCAAACAATACATGAAACAATAACAACAGCATAAAACAAACATCAAAGAATAAAAACAACACAAAATAACAATCAAACAATAAACAAACATCATCAAACAAAACACAAACAATCAACACAATAAACACACACAAACAATAACAGCATCAAACAAGAAAAACATCAAACAACAAAATCAAACAATAACACAACATCAACATAAAAAACATCAAACAACAACACCACAACATCACAATAAAAAAATATAATAAAACAACAACCAAATAACAAAAAATCAAACAATAACACAACATCAAAAAAAAAACATCATCAAACAATAACACACAACATCACACAACAAAAAACATCATCAAACAACACCAAACACCTCACCACACCCCCCACCGGACAAACGAGCCCCCGACAGCTCTCGCACAAACCGTCTGCCGATCAACCACGTCATATCCCCGTGCCACCTCCCCGGCCTCCTCGCCTCACGCGCCCCAATAACCGCGTCATTTTCTTGCAATCTCCCGTTTGTACCTTGTGTTCCCAGAGGCCTGTTAACCCCGATCGATGCAATGCGCGCTAATTGCAAGATAGATGGACTGAACCTCGACGATAGATATGCGGCTTTCTCTGGGCTGAGAGGTGGTGCTCTGAGGCCGGTCTAGAAATATTTTATGGTCTTTATTATCGGGTTTGTTATTGTTATTATTATGATGATGATTATCCTCGTGATCATAATTATAATCGTAATTATTGTTAACAACATCATCATCGCTATTATCATATAATTATTATTATTATTATTATTACTATTAATATTATTATTACTGTTACTATTATTAGCATTATAATTATTATCCCTATCATAGAAATGACTAAATTTGCACTGAATGAATGTGAATTTTGGTACATCTGGTATTATACACGTCTTCTGAATTTGGTATGAATTTGATTCGAGTAAAATACCTCTTTTGGTCTGATCTCCGATATGTGATCTAGATGACGTCACGATATATAATTTCATAATGAAAATAAAATAGTTGTTCTTTCCATACCTTGCCCATCTTATTCTCACTTTTCCCTTCTCTTCTCTCTCTCTCTCTCTCTCTCTCTCTCTCTCTCTCTCTCTCTCTCTCTCTCTCTCTCTCTCTCTCTCTCTCTCTCTCTCTCTCTCTCTGTACCCAGTGCCCCATTTCGCGAAAGGGGGTGAGATGAAGAGAATGAGGTCAGAAAAAGGGGAAGATATTGAGGACATAGAAGGAGGGGAGAAGGAGGGGGAGAAGGAGCACGTGAAGGTGAAGGGGGAGGAGAAAGAAGGAGGGAGAAGGAGGAGAAAGAGGAGGAGGAGGAGGAGAGGAGGAGGTGAAAGCAGGGGAGGAGGTGAAGGAGAAGGAGAAGGAGAGGAGGAGGAGTGGAGGAAGAGGAGGAGAAAAAGGAGTCGGGGAGAAGGAGGTGAGGAGTAATAGTAGGAACAGGAGGAGGTGATGAAAGAGAAGGAGGAGACGAAGGAGAAAGCAAAGAAAGAGAGGAAAAAGAAGACCTGGGGGGGGGGCGATTTCCCTCGCCCGCCCCCCTGGAAGCCGCCCTTCCGACCGGCGTAAAAATGCCTCCCCGACATCCTCTCGCGTTGGCAACACTGCGAAGGCGCCTGTAAGCTTAAGAAGAAAATCCGGTAATCCTAATAAATCCAGTAGAGCAATCCTGTAATCCCGGAGCCTCTTCGGACTAAATCCTTAGATGAGGGAAATCCTACAAAGTTTCTGGGACTGCCTGTTATCTTGCGGCAGCCCGAGTGTGTACCGCGGACGCCACGCACTCGCGAATACGTACATACACACTTACTTACACGAACACGCACGCACGCACGCACACGCACACACACAACACAACACACACACACACACACACACACACACACACACACACACACACACACACACACACACACATCACAACGCAAACATCCTTTATATCTCCTTACCCCCCTTCTCCCCCCCCAATCACTCCCATTTTCCTCCTCCTCCCCAGCCATTTCCCCTCCTCCTCCTCCTCCTCCTCCTCCTCCTCCCTCCCCTCCCTCCCCCTCCTCCTCCTCCTCCTCCTCCTCCTCCTCCTCCTCCTCCTCCTCCCTCCCTCCTCCTCCTCCTCCTTCCCCTCCTCCTCCTCCCCCCCCCCAGCTCCCAGGAGTATTGTCCTGCTATGTCATTAAGAGGATCAGGACTTAAGGACAAGTTTGCGCTAATACCGTCTGCGGCGGGATGAGGGCGGCGCCGGGGAACCTCCTGCTCGAAACTTTCCTGCTGCTTGCTGGCGCGACCCTCCAGCTGGGCCTCCTCTTCCCCTTGCCCCCTCCTCCTTCTTATTATTTTCTTTTTCTTCTTTTCTTCTTCTCTTTCATATCATAATCTTCTTCTTTTCCTCTTTTTCTTTTTCTCTTTCTTCTTCTGCTTCCTTATCCCCTTCTGCTCCTCCTACTGCGTCTCCCTGCGTCTTCTTCTTTTTCCTCTTCCTTCTTTTTCTTCATCATCGTCTTCATCATCTTTGTAAAGTAACAATTTTACCCTTGTAACTACAACTTTTCTTAATAAACTTTTTATTATGATTATTATCATTATTATCATCTTCCTCCTCCTCCTTCTTAATCATCGTCTTCATCTTCTTCTTCCTCCTCCTCCTCTTCCTCCTTCTTCATCATCGTCTTCATCTTCTTCCTACTACTATTACTACTATCACCTACTATTACCTACCTCCTTTACTACTAAAATTACTCCTCCTCCTACTACAAAATCTACAGGTACTACAACTACTATTACCATTACTATTACTACTACTCTTGAATATTTTCTTCATGGGTGAGAGAGATTTGAAAACGCCTAAGATTCGTTTCCACTCGTGATCCCTATAAAGTTCATACAGTCATAGGAATAACTACATTTAAAAGAAAGATACTACTAAAATACGTGTATCTCCTCATGCTTCTCTCCGAAAAAAATACACAAAAAAACGTATCTTTTATCGTGTGTCTCTCTTCAGAAGAAGTCACGTGATCAGTGACGTAAGACGCGGCAAGTCGTCAAAAGTCTACGGATTTTCCCTCCACATTTGACTTCACCCCCGCCCACCCCCCTCTTTGGAGAGCGAATCACCCGCGTCTCAGTCGTTACAGAAACGCAAATCATAAAATAAAATGAAATATTCGCCACGCAGACGGCCATGAACTGATAGAAGACCCCACAGAGACGATATTACTCATTCATAAACCAATTAAAACCAACCAACGCTTTCGTTATAAGGTCTGTAAGGGGGGGGGATGGGAGGGGGGAAAGGGGAGGGGAAACTAATTTATACATACGATAACAGTCTTGTCTCGCCAGCCCTCCGCCCCACCCACCCACCCTGCTTAAGCCTTGGTGTGT
>NW_020869887.1:442554-457433 GCF_003789085.1 Penaeus vannamei
GATGGTTGGGGGAGTGGTGGTGAGAATTGAGTGGGGGTAGGCATGGTTGGGGAGTGGTGGTGAGAGTGTGGAATGAGGGTGGGCGGTGGGTGTGTTGTGTGCTGCGATGTTGTGTGTGTGTGCAGTTGAATCGTCAAGTACGTTAGGAGGTCTGTGTGTTCGCTCCGTTCCGATAGACATGAGTAAGATTGCTCGTAGTTAGTGCATCGGTGGTGTGATGGTGTGTGTACGTCTGTGCTGGGTTGGAGATATGGATGAGATATGTGTTGCGCCGTAGTGGTCTGGTGAGAGTTGAAGAGGTAGGGGGGTTAGGTGGTGGCAGCAGTGGGTAACGCTCGCGCTGGTGAGTGATATCTGCGGAGATATAGATGACGCGCGTAAGAGAGAGATCTGTGGAGGTGTAGAGGTGGATAAGGGGGCTATATTTAGGGAGATGTGGTATTGTCTGTAGCTCTCACCGCGCGCGCGGGAGTAAGATGGTGGGATGGAGTGGTGGTGAGAATTCGATGGGGGGTAGGATGGTGGTGTGTGAGTTGGTGGTGAGAGTTGAGGGAGGGGTAGATTGGTGGGGGAGTTGGGAGTTAGTAGGTGTAGTGGTGGTAAGGTTAGGGATGGTAGGGTTGTACGGTGCTGATTGGAGTTAAGTGGTGTTTGGCCGTGGTGGTGGTGGGGATCATTGGCTTCACTACGCTATAGGGGAGAAGTGGGGGTAAGAGTTATAACGGTGTTTGTGGCGGTGGTGATTATCAGGTTTGAGGTGGAGGTTGTTCAGTGCGGTTGGGTAGTGGTGGTGAGGTTGGGTGGTGGTGGTAAGGTTGGATGGTGGTGGTGAGGTTGGGTAGTGGTGGTGAGGTTGGGTGGTGGTGGTAAGGTTGGATGGTGGTGGTGAGGTTGGTGATGGTGGATGTGGCGGTTGTGTTTTGGCTTGGTGGTGGTGAGGCTGGGTGGTGGTAAAGGTGAAGTTGGTGGTTGGGTGGCAGCGGGCGATCTTATATAAGAATACATGAACACAGAAACGAAAAGATCAACATTAAAGCCAACATATACTCCAGAGGAACACAAAGAAACTTTAAATGCATTACTGCTATTACTTCCCCTGCGTTAAGTAGTAATAATGGCAAAATTAAGAGAAAGCGTAGAGAGATGAGAGAGAGAGAGAGAGAGAGGAGAGAGAGAGAGAGAGAGAGAGAGAGAGAGAGAGAGAGAGAGAGAGAGAGAGAGAGAGAGAGAGAGAGAGACATCACACACAACACACACACACACACACACACCACACACAACACACACACACACACAACACACATCACACACACAACACACACACACACACAACCACACACACACACTCACACAACACACATACACACACACACACACACACACACACACACAAACAGTATAGAACAACCAAGAACGTCTTGCACAGGGCTGTCAAACTCTTATTAAGTCAAGCCATAGGATCGACGTAAAAACGCAGGAGAGTATTTCATTCATTACAAGAAACAGTAATTAAAGAAAAAATAATAGTGTAAATGAGACTTAAAAGACGAATGACTAGCTTAATCAGTCATTTAAACGGCCGACTGTAAGACTGAAATAGCAAATGTCTAGTGTATTTCGTATTACTAATGCCGACTAAAGATACAGGCTCTATGAAAATGTATTATGCATATGTATATTTACATATATATATGTATGTATATGTACGTACAATATGTATATGGGGTTATATGCTTCAAGTGTATTTCGTTTTAATACTACAGACTTGGTACAGGCTCTATAAATGTGTATATGTATATGTATATGTATGTATGTCTTGTACAGTGTGCATGTAGGTTTATATTCGCACAGTACTTCTACATGTCCATGAATGTATACATAAGAACAAAGTAGTTTCAATAAAGCATTTGAATAAATAACACATGTATAAAAGCAACCAACATAAAAGAAATTATGAATAAACAAATACACAAATGATTAATAGATATAAATGAATAAACAAAAAAGACAACGAAAAAGAAGGAAAGAAAGAACAACAAACAAATGAATAAATAAATAAGAATAAATCAACAAAAGGAATTATACATAAAAAAAAAACACTAACCGATAGCGTGCGTCGAAAGATCACCAGGGATTCCAGAAAGCTCTAGAAGCAAGGTAACAAACACGCTCTGAGGCTTGCGTGTCAAAGTGCTATATTTCTGCTCATTATTTACGAACGTACTAAGGCCTTTGAGACGGAAAAAGAGAAGTGAGGGGGGAAATAATGATGAAATTGTTTAGAAAACACTCGTTCGAACACGTCACACAAAGCCGCTCAAGGACATACTAAACCCGGGTTTCGTAAAAGAGAAGGAGAAAGAAATAAGAAACAAATTCAGTGTTTATTACATACCGCCTTGTTTATTTATTCTTTTCTTCAGCGAATATTCTACCAGATATCCGTGTATGAATAAAGGAACACATAAAACGACTATGCTACCCCGCTGCGAATCAATAGACCGTGTATTACATCCTGATTATGCAACCCGGCAACAACAACAGGAAATGATTTTCGATGCCATAGACCGGCAATTGTTTTTTTATTATTATTATTAGTTAATTTGACGTAACACGATTATGTAAATGAACTTTTTTTATCCTTTTATATATTTTTCGGTTGTGTCTTTCTTTTTGTTTGTAGTGTTTATAACAGCATTATATCCTTTTAGTTGTCACAGGCAACTGAAACGAAATGTAGGCCTATATGTAAAAAAAAGGAGAGGGAGGGAGAGAGAGAGAAAGTGGAGAGAGAGAGAGAGAGGGGGAGGGGATAGAGAGGAGAGGGGGGAGAAAGAGATAGATAGAGAGAGAGAGAGAGACAGACAGACAGACAGACAGACAGACAGAGACAGAGTAGTAGTGATAGAACAATAAAGAGACAGCAGAAGTATTACGAACAAAAACAAATATCAGATAACGAATAAAAGAATTGAAGAACTGTACATAATGAGACCACATACATGGACTTCAGGGATACATATCGTAAAGAAAAGAAAAGAAAAAGAAAAAAAAAAAGAAAAAAGAAAAAAAATATAATATATATATATATATATATATATATATATATATATATATATAAGACTAGGAAAGTAGTTTGGAAGTTACACTGATAAATTTAAAAGAAAATATTTATATTTCATCTTAATTTTTGTACAGCCACATTTCATTAAAAAATTATCTTTATCACCAGCTATAGACAAAAAAGCTTTTCATTTATATCATCAGTAATAGTAGTAACAATATGATTATTATTATCATTAATACTATTATTAGTAGTAATGATAGTATTTATATCATTATCATCTTTGCATCCTTATCATTTTTATTCGTTTTTTACAGAATTACAGTATCATCATTTTAATTCTACGCGCATGTCCACCCTGTTTAAACTCGTATTCAACTCCAACATTTTTTTTTCTTTTTTTTTTTTTTTTTGACTAAATTTAATTTCAGCATAAAATTTTATATTCATCTCTTCGTCATATTTTTCTTTTCATTTTTTTCTTCTTTTTTCTTATTCGCTTCACATTCTTGAAATATATGTTCAGATACTTATTTTTAATTTTTTTTAGCTCTTGTTTTCGTCTATATTTTCATTTTTCTTCTAAGGTTTTTATATTTTCATTCAAACACGACCACGCTTATTTTCTTTTCTGTTCTTTTTCTTTTCTTTTTCTACTCTCTCTCTCTCTCTCTCTCTCTCTCTCTCTCTCTCTCTTCTCTTCTCTCTCTTCTCTCTCTTCTCTCCTCTCTTCTCTCTCTCTCTCTCTCTCTCTCACTTCTCCCTCTCTTTGTCTCCTCTCCCTCCCTTCCCTCCCCTCTCTCTCTTTCCTCTCACCACACTCACTTCTACCCTATTCACCGGCCCCTCCCCCCCCCCCTATCCCACGCCCCCCAACCCCCCCCCCCAGCCTCTCCCCCGCTCCCTCTCGCCTCTGCAAACCACGGCAAGATGTTCCTGGTTAAGTGAGGGTTTCGCCAATCATCTTAAAATCATCTCTCTTATTCCACATTTGCTGACGAATTTCTTGCCTCTCGAAGGTGAGAGGGGGAGGGAGGAAAGAGAGAGAGGGGAGAAGAGAGAGAGAGGAGGGAGGGAGGAGGGAGGCGAGAGAGAGAGAGAGAGAGAGAGAGATGAGAGAAGAGAGAGAGAGAGAGAGAGAGAGAGGAGAGAGAGAGAGAGAGGAGAGAAGAGAGAGAGAGAGAAGAGTTTTCTTTTTGACTCATTGCTTGAAGTATATAGGAAGACATACAGACATACAAACACACACACACACACACACACACACACACACACACACACTTCATGTTTAGCGATGTGCGTACATATGTAAATGACTATTTCATATAATGCACATTCACTCAGCATTCATGTCTACATCTAAATAGAAACTCAGATATTAACTTAGCTGATCATAATAATCAAAACAACCAGTATAATTATTCAAATGGTCCAGTTCTGGAAAAGTTTATATGTTTACTGAGCTAATTACAAGTAAAAAAAAGGTAACATATTAAGTACCAACATCCAATTGAATCTTTGTCTCAGGTAAATGAAAGACAAACATAAAATCATATCAGAAAAGTATTAAAACAGTCAATATGTTACTTGAAAGAATTACATATGAAGGCAAACTTATTGAGACTTAACATAGCTCTCTCTCTGCTCTCTCTTTCTATCCTTTCTTTCTTTCGCCTCTCTCTTTTTATCTTTCACTTCTTTTCTTTCTTTCTGTTTTGCTTTCACCTCTCTGTTTTCATCTTCTCTCTTCTCTCTCTTCTCTCTCTCTCTCTCTCTCTCTCTCTCTCTCTCTCTCTCTCTCTCTCTCTCTCTCTCTCTCTCTCTCTCTCTCTCTCTCTCTCTCTCTCTCTCTCTTTCACACACGCACACACTCTCTCACCCTCTCTTTCGTCACTGATAATTTCTCCTGCTTTTCTGTTCACTCTTTCTCTCTTTACACTCTCTCTCCCTCTCCCTCTCATCTCTCCTTTTCTCTTTTTCACTCTTCTTCTTCGGTCTCACTTACTGTGGTTTACAGATGATACTCCTTGCAACTTTCTTAAGCTTTTATAATCACATTTCATTATTGTTTCCTCCTTTTTTCTTCTTCTTTCCTGTCTTCCCTCTCTTCCTTGCCATCCTTTCTCCCTCTCTCATACTCCTCTTTCCTTTATCTTTCCTTCCCGTCTTCTTTCTCCCTCTGTTTCTCTTTCATTTTCTTTTATTCTCTGTATCTCCTTCTTTTCTTCGCTCCCTCATTCTCTCCTTCTTCCCTTTCCTCATCCTTCTTTCCTTTTCTATTACCATCCCTCTCTCCTTCTTTTCCTCCTTCCTCTCTATTCTCTTATCCCTAACTCCTATTCTTTTTCTCCTTCCCTCCTTCTTTCTTTCCCTCCCATCTTTCCTCCCTCCTACTTCTATTCCCTCATTCACCTCTTTCCTTTCTCACTCTTCCTCCCTTCCTTCTTTCTTCTCCTCCTTCCCTCCTTCCTTGCCTCCCATTCTCTATCAGGTCAGTAGAATAGACCTATCCATCATTTATTTGTTTTTATTTGTTTATAATTCCATGCATTACTAAATCAAATATTAAAAGATATGATAATAATTCTCAGGAAATAAATTGATAAATAATTAGATAAGCATTCAAGGCATCGCGAAAAATAATTTAACAGAAATAAAACTGATTAATGATTAAGTAACAAACTTTTCGCGAAAAAATTATCTCTCAGAAAATAGATCGATAAAGGATTAAATAAACATTCCTAACATCGCGAAAAAACAAATTCTCAAGACGCCTACTCTCCGCATCTCACTTCCATCATTAGCCCCAAAAAACAGCTTTATTCACACACGTTTAGGATAAAAGGATCTATCAAAAAAAAAAAGTAAAAAAAATAATGACCCGCCATTGTAGCTACATTTGTCGGACTCAACAGAAAAAACTCTACGGGAACGACACGCCTATTTTCACCACGCATGTCTCTCGCCCTCGTTAAAAATGCTAATGAGCTTTCCTCCGCGGGCGGATAAAGGATACGTCGGTGGCTCATAAGGGCGTGAGCGCACATGCACACTCACGCCCACACACGCACGCACATCACAACTCACGCACAACCGGACTCACGCTTTACACACGCACGCACACGATACCCACTGACGGAAGATACTACGATGCTAGCGGCCTTTACATTTTGCCGCCCCCACAAAGACATATATATATATATATATATATCATATATATTTATATATAGTATATATATATATATATATATATATATATATATATTCAATATATATTAATATAATATATATATAAATTAATATATATATTATAATATATTAATATATATATATAAATATATATATATAATTATAATATATAAATATATATATATATATATATATATATATATAAATATATATATATATATATATATATATATGGATATATATAATTCAGATATTAATATATTATAATGGGTGGTGTGTGTGTGTGTGTGTTGGTGTGTGTGTGTATGTGTGTGTATGTGTGTGTGTGTGTGTGTGTATTGTGGTGTGTGTGTGTGTGTGTGTGTGTGTGTGTTATGTGTTGTATATATATATATATATAGTATATATATATATATATATATATATATATAATATATATATATATATATATATATATATATATATATATATATATATATATTATAATAAATGTATGTATATATAATATATATATATATATATATATATATATATATATATATATATATATATATATATATATATATTATATTCAAGAAGTGTGTATAATATGTTTCGAGATGCAGAGACAGAGACACACAGACGGACACGAAGCCCGAAGCCGCGAGAACGCGAGCAAAATGGAAGAAGCGGGAGCGCGAGAGTAAAAGCCAGAGCGAGTGCGTTTGAGTAGAAGAGTAAGTGATTTCGCAAACACTCAGAGCCTCAGTCAGCCCGGCGCTTATCTCATTATCAGCTGAGAAGAGAGCCGAGGAGACGATGTGAAAAGATAAGGGGGGAACTCGCCTCGGAGAGTAAGTGAGGGGAGAGGGATAACAAGATGGTTGATAGCGATAGGGAGGTTGAGGGGAGAAGGAGAAGAAGTGGAAGGAGAGATAAATGAGAAAGGGGGGCGAAAATGAAAGGAGGTGGGAGGGAGGAGAGAGATAGATAGATAGATAGAGACAGAGAGAGAGAGAGAGAGAGAGAGAGAGAGAGCGATAGATAGAGATAGAAGAGAGAGAGTGAAAAAAAAAAAACAGAGAGAGAGTTTCCGTGAATGAGAGAAAGAAAGACAGATAGAAGAGAAAAACATTAAGAGAATTTCCGTGAACAAGAGAAAAAGGAAGAGAGTGAGAAACAGAAAAAAAAACAGACCGTGAACGAAAGAAAAAAGAAAAGAAAATAGAAAACACACACCGCGAACGAAAGAAAAAGACAAAGAGAGAGTCAAACAGAAATAAAAAGAGTAAAAAAATAAAGAAAACAACCTGAAAAAAATAGAGAGAGAGAGAAGAGAGAGAGAGGAGAGAGAGAGAGAGAGAGAGAGAGAAGAGAGAAGGAGAGAGAGAGAGAGAGAGAGAGGGAGAGAAAGAGCGCTTTATCCCCTTGTTGCAATCTTGCAAGATCAGCGTTCCTTGAAGGCACGCATCTCGAGCGTCTGTTGTCTCACTCGCACAGCTGATCCTTGACACATTTATCTCGGCGGACCCTCACTCCCTCGCGAGGAGGCGAGGGAGCAGTGAGGAGGATGATGAGGGAGGGAGGTTGGGATGGAGGTAGGAGGTGGATGAGAGGGAAGGTGAAGGAGAAGGATGGATTGAGATGGGGAGAGAAGAGGGTGGGAGGGGATGGGAGGATGGGAGGATGGGAAGGGGAGAGGTGAATGAGGAGGAAGGGTGGGATGGGGAGAGAGAAGAGGGATGGGAAGGGAGAGGAGGGAAGGGAGGGTGATGGATGGAGGAAGGGAAGGAAGGAGAAGAGTGAGAGGGAGTTAAGGAAGGAGGATAGACTGTGGAGAGAGATAAGTGGAAGTTCCTGAAGAAGGAAAGATGGTGGAGACGTGAAGATGATATGACGGAGATGATGGAGACAGAATGAGGAGGATAGGGATAGGAGTGAGGAGAGGAAGGGAGAGGAGAGGAGGTAAGAGAAGGAAATGGGAGATGGGAGAGGGAGAGGAAGGGAGAGAGGAATGGAGGAAAGAGAAGGAAGTTGAGTAGTGGAGAGGAAAATAGAGCGAGGAATAGAAGGATAGGAAAGGAGGCTAAGAGAAGGAAATTGGAATAGGGAGAGAGAGAAGGAGAGGGAGGGAAAAAGAAGGGAAGATGGAGTATGGAGGAAGGAAGAGAGAGGAAGAATAGGATAAGAGAGGAGAAGAAATGAAAAGAGAAGAGAAGATCCGAAAGAAGGGAGCGAAGAGAAGGAAGAGAATCAAAGAAGAAAGAAGGAGGGGAAGGAAGAAGGAAAAAGAAAAAAGGAAGAAAAGTGAAGAATGAAGAAAACACAACGAAGGAAAGGGAAAAGGAAAAAGGAAAAGAAAGAAGGAAGAAGAAGAAAAGAAAAAAAGGAAGAAAAGTGAAGGAATAAAAAGGAGAAAACAAGGAAGGAAGGAAGGGAAAAGAAGAGAGAAGAGAGAAGAAAAGAAAAAAAGAAAGGGAATGGAAGAAGAGAAGAACAACGAAGAACGAACAAGAAATGGAGGAAGATGTCGACGAAGCAGAAGAGGAAGCGATAAACGATATAAAACCAGACGAATGAGAGCGGAAGTGCGATTAAATGGACGATAAAAGAAAGAATAATTAGGAAGCGTGATAAAAGAGGACATAAGAGGTGACTGATAATCGGGTGGAAGGAAGGAGGAGCGATGAAGGGGCGGGAAGGAGGACGGGCGAATAAGGGGCTGAAGGGACGTCGTAAATCTCGCAGAATGACAGATTATACATATGAGAAATTTTCACACGTGTGTGTGTGTGCGTGTGTGTGTGTGTGTGTGTTTGTGTGTGTGTGTGTGTGTGTGTGTGTGTGTGTGAATATACACATACATACATATACATATATACGTATAATACATACATTGATATTTACATATATATACACTCGCACACACACACACACACACACACACACACACACACACACACACACACACACACACACACACACACACACAGATATATATATATATATATATATATATATATATATATATATATATATATATAATATATATTATATTGTATGTTTCCATAAATCTATTGCTCGTTATCATCTTGAAATTGCATTTTCCCGCTAAGTATCCACAAACTAGATCTTAAGCAACATACGATTTAGTCTTGATTTTCACCCATAAATCTCACAGATTTAATCCAGACGTTTTCCCGCATATACCAAGAAAAAAAAATACAAGAAGCAAAAATAGTAACCCTAAAGTCGAAAGCCAAAAAAAAAAAAAGTTTTTGCTTTGTGAAATCTGTTTACCTTGTTCTTTCTTTACTCGAGCAGAAGGCAAAGAACAAGGGTGTTCTTTTAACAACATTTTGTGTTTGATCTCAATACCTGAAGAAGATATTGTGTTCGAAGCACTGGGTTCGAATGTTCCGAAGCATGAAGCGAAACCATGCCTGACACGAAGCATGAAGTCATATTGTTAGTGTGATCTAATCTAATGAGTTTTTTAGAAAGTCTCGATTTAAAAACCACAGGCTGATAGAGAATGAGAAAGAGAGAGAAGGAGAGAGAGAGAGAGAGAACAGCAAATACAAAATCAAGGAAAGAGCGAATCGAGACGAACGAACCAACAAACCACACTGCTTCGAACACAAGAACCAAAACACGCGAGCACCGCAGACGGCTTTAGCGACCGAGTGATATTCGCACAACGCCCAGATAAAGTACACCTCATTACCATTAACCAATTCAAGGCCTTAGACTTCGGCCGTAAAGCTGTTTTGAAAGACTGGTTTAGGGAGCGTTACGATCCATTAACAACAGCAACAGAGTAACAGGGGAGGGGGAAGGGAGAGAGATGGGTGGGGGAGAAGGGGAAGGGAGAGAGAGGGGGAGGGGAAGGGAGAGAGAAGGGGTGGGAGGAGGAGGGGGGAAGGGGAGAGAGAAAGGGGGAGGGGAGGGAAGGGTGGGGGGTAAGGGGAAAGGAGAAAGAAGGGGGGGAGGGGGAAGGGGGAAGAGGAGAGAGAGGGGTAGGAGGGGGAGGGGAAGGCGAAGGGGAGAGAGAAGGGTGGAGGGAAGGGGGGGAGAGAGAAAGGGAGGTGGGGGGAAAGGGGAAGTGCCAGTCTCGTATATAAAAGGAGTTATTGTGAAATCTGCTTGTTCGTTGTCACACGGTTCATAATAGCGTTGGGTGCCGTGCCAGGTGAAGTGATGGGGTGTGTGACACTGCTTTATATCACGTCTATTTTTTTTTTTTTTTTTTTTTTTTTTTTTTTGTCCTCATTGCAAACCGGTGGGCGTGATATTGCGCTGTGACATATGCGTTTGTTTGTCCATGTTTCGTTTGTTTATCTGCTTTGTTTGTGAGACTTTATGTGCTTTGTGTGTTTATTCAGTGTTTCTGCACGACCTATTTGTGAATAAAAGTACATATCTCGACGGAAAGATAGACAGATAGACTAAAGGATAAACAGACAAACAGATAGATACATACACACATGCAAGCCTCATAAACGTACAGTTAGATAGATAGACAGAGTTACATCTAAACAGATATTACAGAAACACGCATATGCATTGCAACGGCAACTACAACAGCAAACAACAACAACAACAACAACAGACTGCCTCCATGGCCCTCACCATCTCCATAACCTCACTACCTCCTCCTTCCCAACGCCCCTTTCTCTTCCCGCATCTCAGCTGATCGTAAAAGGGGAGAGGTTCTCGATCCCACAAAATCCTTTCTTTTGTAGAGCACTCGATCCTCTTGCTCCGACTGTCTTTTTTTTTTTTTTTATCTAAAGCCTCTATTCGGGTGCGTTTCCTCCGCTTATACTTTCTGCTGGGTTGGTCTTTTGGAAACCGTCTTGGGCAGAGATTCTGCGGTGGGGGAGGGGAGGGAGGAAGGGGAGAGGGGATGGAAAGGGAGGGGAGGGGGAGATGGAAGAAGGGATGGGAAGGAGGGGAGATGGGAGAGGGAGGGGAAGGAGATGAGGGAGAAATAGGGAAGTGGGGGTGGAGAGGAGGGGGGAAGCTAGGAGAGGAGGAAGGGGAGATGGGGTGAGGGGAGGAAGAAGGGAGAGTGGAAGAGGGATGGAAGTAGGGAGAGGGATGGAGGAGAGAAGGGGAGAGGGAGATGGGGGAATCTGGGGTAGGAAGAAGGAGGAGAGATGGGGGAAGGGATGGGAAGGAGGGAGAGGAAATAGGGAAGTGGGGGTAGAGAGGAGGGAAGGGGAGATGGGTAGAGGGAGGAGGGGGAAGCTTGGAGGGTAGAGAAGGAAGGAATATGGAGAGGGAGAGGGAGAATGGAAAGAGAGGTGGAGAGAGGGGAGGGAGGGGGAGATGGGGAGAGGGGGAGGGGAAGAGAGAGGGAGAGAGAAAGAGAGGAAGGAGGGAGGGAGGGGAGATGGGAGAGGGAGGGGAAGGAGGGGAGAGGCGAGGATGAGGAGAGAGTGAGAGGAGGGGAGGGGAGGGGAAGATGGGGAGAGGGGAGGGAAAATAGGGAATGGGGGTGGGGAGAAAGGGGGAAATTAGGAGGGAGAGGGAGATCCATCTATCCATCTATCCCTATCCTCCTATCTATCTGGCTCTCTCTATCCATCTATCCATCTCTTTAAACCGCGCTCCTTTCCTTATCCGCAAAATCTCACGTGCTCTTAAACACACCCATTCTCTTATCTTAATCTCCCCCCCCCCCACCCGTCATCGTAACCTCACCCCCCCTCTCTCCCTCAGACACCCGGCCTCTGACCCGCTATCTATCTAGCTATCTATCTGTCTTCTTGGACTGCAAATCTGAACCATTTTCATTACTATTATTAATATTGTTATTATTATTATTATTATTATCATTATTATTATTATTATTATCATCATTATTTTACAGTAGTAGTAGTATAGTTAGTAGTTAGTAGTAGTTAGTATTGTTGTTGTCATTATACTATCATTATTATCATCATCATCATCATCATCATCATCATCATCATCATCATTCATTCATCATCATCATCATTATTATCATTATTATTTCATTATTATATTATTGCTATTATTCTTATTATCATTATCTCATTATTATTCATTTCATCATTATTCATATTCTTTTTCTTTTTTTCTCTTTCTTTTATTACTTTAATGTTTGTCGCAGTGATTATAATTGTCATTATCCTTTATTTATTTATTTTTATTGTTTTTTATTGTTTTAATGTTTATCGCACTGTCTCATTATTATTGTTGGTGTTTTTCTTTTTTTCGATGATGGATTCATTTATTTCATTCTTTTACTTTATTTATATTATCTTTTCATTATTTATTTCTTTTTTTGTGTTTTTCTTTTCTTCCCAGTTTTTCGCAGTTCCTTCTTAACCAGCCGTAGTTTCCACTCAAATACATCTCATCATCATCTATCAACGCCTTTCATCAATTCACAATCCCACTGGTTTATCCCTTTCGTAATTGACAGCTAACGTCATTCAAAGTTAAAAAAAAAAAAAAAACATAAACATATCCTCATCCATGTCCTCGCAAACTATTGTCAGATGCCTCTGCAACACTGCCATCCGTACCAGAGCTTCGTCTCCCGCAACCCTGCTTCGATCTTTCCCCGCCTTCCTCGCCGGCTTCTCTTCCTTCCTCTTCCTTCCCCACCCAAAGAGTTTTCTCACCACACCCCCTGCCCCCTACCTACTTCCCCTTTCTCCCTCCCCTCCTGACTTCCCCCTCACCCCCCCCCCCCCCCGCCTTCACTTCTTTCCTCTCTCTACCCCCTACCCCCCATTCACCCCACACTACCCCACCTATCATCCCCCCTCCCTCTCGTACCCCCCCCCACCCCCCTCCCTCTCGTACCCCCCACCCCCACCACCACCCCCACTCCCACCACCCCACCCCACCCCCACCCCCACCCCACACCACTCCCTCCACCATAAGCAGAAACACACCACTCCTTTGCAAACCCGCAAATTTCCTCCCCGAAGTTGCAGGGGAGAACTTGCAAACGCTCTTACCATGGCAATACACCTCCCCCTGTTAGCGATGCATTTTACATGTATGATATTATGCAACAAACATATTACAGTCATAGAATCTATTGTATAGTTAGCCAGTTATACAACATGTGGTAATTATACATTATATAGTTATGTGGCAGTATGTTACACAGTTATGTATTATACATATGTATAATATTATACAACAAACATGTTAGAGTCATAGAATCTATTGTATAGTTAGCCAGTTATACAACATGTGGTAATTATACACTATACGGTTATGTGGCAGTATGTTACACAGTTATTTATTATACATGTCATATAAATAATATTCATGTAGTTTACATTTATGTATCATGTTGCTATGCATGTTATTCAAAACAGATTTATCATTATACATTTATTTAAGATATCTTTATTATTGTTATGCATTAAATATCCATGTACGATATATTGTTATCACTATTTTCATTATTATTATCCCTATTATCCTTATCTTTTTCTCTCTCTTCCTCACCTACCCTTCTTCCTTCCTTGTTTATGTTCCATTTCCTACGTGTATTGTTTTTTGTTATATTTTTATTTATTTTTTTGACGTTTTCTTTTTCTTTTCCTTTTTCTCTTTTTACGAATATGCAAATGAAACCATAATTACTTGAGAATATTGTTGTTTTTCTTTTTTATTTTGGTATATATTCAATTTCCTTTCTTTTTTTCTCTTTCCTTTCTTTCTTTTTTCTTTCGCTTCTTCTCCTCTTTCCTTTCTTCGTTTCATTTTAACCCTTTCTTTCTTGTTTTTTTTTTTTTTTTTTTGGGGGGGTGGGGGGTTAATGTTCATGAATCTGCTTCTGTCTCCCTTTTCTCTCTGTTTTTTTTTTCTTTCTTTTCTTTTTTCTTTTTTTTTTTTTCTTTTTTGCCTCCATTCATTCAAATATCCCATGAAAAGTTTCTACGTCTATCTGTTTGTCTATCTGTCTATCCATCCATCAATCGATCTCGTAATAACTCGTAATTCTTTTTTCTCTCTATCAAAGTCGAGCTCTCTACTCTCTCTCTTTCGTTCTTTTCTTCTCTCTCTCTCTCTCTTTCTTTCTTTTTCTTTCTTTCTTTCTCTCCCCCCCCCCCTCTCTCTCTCTCTCCTCTCTCTCTCTCTCTCTCTCTCTCTCTCTCTCTCTCTCTCCTCTCCTCTCTCTCTCTCTTCTCTCTCTCTCTCCTTTCTCTTCTCTCTCTCGCTCTCTCCTCTTCTCTAGTCTATCTTATCTATCTATCTCTCTCTTCCTTGTTCACTGTCTTACTCTCTGTTTCCTCTTTCTTTCAGAATATCTTTTTTTCTTTCTTTTTTTTCTTTTTCATTTTGGTCATTGTCTCTCAGGATTGTCTAGAAAGGCAAGAAAAGAATTCAGGCTTTTTGTCCTTCTTACTTTCCTCTCCTCAATTCCTTCAGCTCTTCTTCGGGTCTTTCTCTTTCCATTCCTCCTTCTGTCCTTATATATTTTACTCATTGCTCTGGCCCCTCCTTGGTAAGGTTTCTTTAATCCTATGCCTTTCTTTACCGTATTCTTATTTTTTGTTCTGTTTCCTTTTTTTCTATTTTTTTGCTTTATTTTCTTGTATTTTTTATTTTGTTCTTTTCTCTCTTTCCAACTTGTTCTCTTCCAATAATA
>NW_020869888.1:18469-23469 GCF_003789085.1 Penaeus vannamei
AATTAACAGTATAAAAAAAAAAATCTATCAATCTATCTATCTATCTATATATATATATATATATATATATATATATATATATATATATATATATATAATATATATATATTATATATATATAATATAAATAAAATAAATAAATATAAAAATTATAACAATAAAAATAAAAATAGAAATAACAATAATGGCAATAATAATATTACTAATGCTAATAACAATTATAATAAAAACAATTAAAACACCAATAACAATAATTATCATCGTTATCATCATCATCGTACATATCAAATGCTTTTTCTTTTATTCTATTCAAGGAATATGATAATCAGGTGATATCAGTTACCTGCGAGACCTAATGATATGTGTATTTTGGCAAGACAGAGCTTGCAGACCACCCTGGTGATTTGCAGTCACACAAGGACTCATTCCAAGATTTATCTATCTGAATACAAGTAGCAGAGGTTTGTTGGCCTTTGCCAAAGGTATTAAAGTCCACAGCAATTGCTAGACTCAATTTTAGTCAGCTGTAGTTCTAGGTTTAGGAATTACTGTGATTTCTTTGCAACCAACCACCCACTCAAGGAACCATGTCATATTTCAGCCGTCCCTCATGTCAGTGACCTCATGCAGTTAAGCCTGCTCTGAACAGTGAACACAAAACACTTCTTCAATTTGATTACTACTGACAAGGTCACTGAGGAAAAACAGCCCCTAAAAAGTAGACTTAAAGGCTCTTTAAAGCCTTGTTACCAAAACTATTATTTATGCCTCTGTCAAGAGCATCGAGAAAGAGGTAAATTTATCTTTCACAAAATTTTCTGTTGATAAGGTGACACCACATGCATTTCGATGCATGGTTGAGCTCCCATCATGATATGGTTAGAATTTTGTCTCAGTGGAAAATATCATAAAGGTTTCCAATTTGAAAAGCAGGATAAAGCTACCTAACTAGGCAAGCAACTTTCATGCCCATGTGCTATTTGCAATGGTCACTTCCACCACTTATCTAGTAAGAAAAGAACTTGTATACCTTTCTAACATAAAAAATGGAACTAATTTGATCTCAAAAATTGGCAAAAAACAAATGACCAACATTTGTTGGCTTTTGCCTGTTTGCCAACAGGTTTGGACACTGCAATTTTTGCTCAACTCTACCTCACTATCCAATTTTAACTCAACCCATTGGAGCCCGGTGATTTGACCATCATTTCATGAAAAATTTGGTTGAGGGCCAGATAACAAGAATATGCTATCATGTAAAAACTGGGCTGAGGGCTGAGAGTACGCAAAGCTTTTGGAGGGTGATATGACACAGCGGGCATTTAGGAAAGGGCTCTTGCATTATTTCCACCTGTAAATGAGTATAGAATGGACCAACCATGAGCCACAGCTGAAAGAGTACCAGCTCCAAGGAGGACAATATCTGCACACTCAGGAACCTATTTCTACTCACCAATGTCACTGGGTGTGTTACAGAAAAATGAATAATAAAAAATATAACAAAGATGACACAAATAACAAACTGTTACTTATTGTTATTGTTATTGCACAGAACTGTAGACTACCTAGAGAGATGATACGCAAGGAAAACAGTCTATTAACATCTTGATCCAAAGCAAATGGGGTTAATCTTTACAATATGGATGTACATAACTAGAACAAATTGGTGATGACATTCTTTTAGAGGACCAAAAATTGCAGTTGTTGGCACAAGGAATAATATGCTGACAAAAATGGTTGTGCCACAAATACAGAAAAAAGATCATGGAAAGTGCCACTCATAGAAGTCTACTCAGTGCTCCTGAGTATTACCTCTATCTTGCCAAGCATACCCGAGGTGAAAACAATGTTTGCCTGGAGGGTTTTGGTGGGCGGAGCCATGCAACAACCTACCCCTATACACAATCTGGCCGACTTATATTGTAGAAAAAATTGTGACATGCATATGGGGACTTCTCTGGAATTACCATCAAATGGAAAATACAGATGCAGAAAATGTAAAAAAAAAAAAGAAATTAACTTTTGCAGAAAGAGATAATAACGTTGCAAGGAGGCAAGGAGTCTTGACATCGCATACAAGTGTTAGGGTGGGCTGGGCCTACAAGCCACACATCCCAGAGTCATCACTCAAGTAGGCCTGATACCCAGAGTTTGGCCCACAGGTGGGCAGCAAGGCACCTGGATCCAATGGGTTAAGACTGTAGCCCTTCTAATACATAGCACAGCAAATTTCCAATGGGTTTAGAAAAAGCATCGTCAATTACATAAAAAAATGTCTTATTTCTAAAGTAAGCCAGCAGGGTAATTAGTATAATTTGCCAAATGAGGTATGATTGTCATATACCTTCTTTATGAATGAGGAAACAGGCTATAATTGGAATCCATTGTTAAGAAAATGTGCTCGCAAATAGTTGTTAATGTGGAACCAAAGATTGACAGAGTAGCACTGGTAAGCCCAACCAATTGTCATTTTTTACTGCTCTCACAAGACCGACATTGCCATTACAGATAATCAACCCTAAGCGAAATTCACAGCCTAAAATTGCATGTGCAACAAAATGTATGCAATTTCCTACAAATTTTGGTGACTGGTGGAGAGGCAGAGGATGATGGAAGGGTTCAGGGTGACAATATGAAGGAGTACTGAGGGCACTGACGGTTCGGCAAAGGCAAAGGTTCAGAATCATCCTAACTGCAAAGTTACTGCGGTCATTGTTACAGTATGACTATCTTGGCCCTTTCTCTAGAATTCAAAATCAATTTTCTGAAAATACCACATACAACTGTGCCCGTCGCAAAACTAAATTTGTGAACGGGATTCCTCCCCAGTACCAAAAGCAACCTGTGTGAATGAGCTTGAGCAACTTATTACAACCTACATTCAACTCAAGACAGTTTGAATGATAAGGAAGATATCTCCTGAGATTACCCCGCACATAATAAACCATACCGACCAACCACAACACAGAATCCCTTGGGAAATTTTTTAAAGGAAAAAACTTGACATTCATTGTAAAAAAAAAAAAAAAAAATACTGAAATTGTCTGTCAAACGTTAAATACTTTCGCTCTTCTTTATGGACTTATCTTCCACTTTTCCTTTCCCGTTTTTACTCACTCCCACATCCAGCCTGTCCTAAAAATGTGCAAATAAAGGGCGTGAAAAGGGAGATAAGAGAGAGAGAGAAGGGAGAGGACGGTGGGAGGAGCTGGGTCCTCTCCTCCTCCTCTTCCTCCTACTCATCATCCATATTTCTCCCTTTCCCTCTCTTTTCTCTCCTCACCTGAGTCTCCTATGATGAGCAGTTTGAAGAGGTGGTCGTACTCTCTGGCCATGGTGCGCTTTGGAATCCCCCCCACTAATAAAAAGCCCAAATAAGCGTTGTTATGATCTTCTCCTCCGATGAATCATAAAGACTAAAGGAAGTTACGGCTTTGGCTTGTCTCGCCTCCTCGTCCCTGGCGCTCGCCTTATTTTCTCGTCCCTGGGGGTTCCTGGCTCCTCTGTCTGCTCCGGGGGACGCTTTTCTTCCCCCCTGCTCTCCTCGCCCGTTCACACAATTCCCAAAATCCTTAAGTTATTAATGGAGGAATTTTTAAATAACTTTCGATGTTGCGCAGTGATAACTGGAACTCCCCGCGTTCGATTCGCCTACCGAGATCCTGCCTGTCGTCGGAAACGTTGAAATTTCAATATGGTGTAAGTAAATCATTTTTCACATCACTTATTTTACACCGGTCTCATACGATATGTAACTATATATCAATTCACTACTTCACTTATTTTGATATAGTTCAAAACACGTTAAAGATACGTTAACAACTCAAAGGTTCCGAACGCCATTCCAATGATCACTCAGTAGGAGGCATTTGGAAAAAATAATAATTTTGACTTTGAATAACTTATCAAACGTCACAATGCTTAATATAAATTCAAAACTTAAACCTTATCCCCAGTAGATAAGAGTTAATACTACATTACAAGAAAATAAGGGAAATTCACTTCTTTTCTTATCAACACATGATCATATTAACACGATGGAAAATTTTTATATATCTCTTAATAAAATATGTTTATTCTTATTTCCAATAACAGACATGAAAATATTGCATCCTTCAATTACTGTTTCTATTTGATATTCATTAACGGTTCTTATACAAGGTTTTGAAGACCGTGATAATCTGAGGGTTAACAATAATTATAATAACGGTAACATAATGATCTGAAAATAATAGCAATGATATTAATGACAACCATAAAAACACCAGCACATCAACAACAATAATAAGACTAATGACAATTATATTATTTTAAAAATCTTTATCATGATAATGATAATAATAATTATTATTACTCTTACTATTATTTTCATCATTACTATTATTATAATTTTTATCATCATTATAATAACTATTATCATTGACATCATTATGAGTGTTATAATGATAATAATTATAATGATGGTGACTCTTATCAGTATTAGGAGTAGTGTTAGTATGATTATTATCATTATCATTCTTATTATTGTTGTTGTTTTTATTATTATTATTATTACTATTATCATTATTTTCATAATCATTACAATCATTATTAAAATCATAATTTTCTGTCATTATCATCATAATTATTATGATTATTACTATCATTATCATCATTACTATTATTATTGTTCATATTATTATTATCACTATTTTTAGTAGTGATATTATCATGATCATTATCATCATCTACATTGTCATTACTACTGTCATTATCATTATCATTATTGCTATCAATATCATTATCAGTACTGTTATTATTATTATTATCATTACTATTATCATTGTTACTGATGGTTTCATTATCATCATTATTAATGATATCATTATTCCTGTTACTATAATTTTCATTAGTATTTTCAAAATCATAATAATCATCACCATTATTATCATCATTACTATTAGCATTACTATTATTATCATCATCATGATCATTACTGTAATCGGTATCACATTTTATAT
>NW_020869888.1:30969-33469 GCF_003789085.1 Penaeus vannamei
TTAAGGCCATAAAGACTTACGAAGTAACGACAGTGAACATCGCTATTTCCGACATGACTCTCATATCTCACAAAAAAAAAAAAAAAAATATATATATATATATTATATATTATATATATATAATATATATTAATATAAAATATTACTCTAGATAGGGATAGCGAGAAGGGAACCATGCTTACGTTTACCGTTCGCGATTGCCTGGTAGAACGTTGGGAAATAAGTCGAAGGAAATGAAATGGATGTTAAAACTACAGGATGTTTGGAGAAACCCTCCGTGTAGAAATATGTCTGTAGATAGGAAAATCGAAGGTAAATTACAGAAAAAAGTGATTGACACGAAGTAAACTAGGCCAATGATATCTGAAACTCAAACAACAGACATAACAGCTAAAGCACTAGAATATTCTACTGATTTTGATCGAAACTCAGACGAATTTCGAAGGACTTGCAGAGAAGCAGAAAAGACCAAACATCTCTCCATCGACGCAGCTCCTCCGCCTCCTCCTCGGTTTTCATGACAGACACAGATTAGGAACCTTGTGTCATCTCTGTTAATCCTTCATAAGTGCGCTTAGCCACTTCGTCTCCCTTCGTTACGTTGTACAACAGCTGGGGCTTCTGCGGGGGTGCAAGTGTGTGGGGAACAGCATCTCGAATCACCCACGATCCTTCCCTTTTTGTTTCGTGCTTGGGCTGCAATTTCGATTTACTTTCATATCGAATATACTTGCAAATAGTATCAATAAAATCAATCTCTCATTTCGGTGATATTATTACTCTGTCCCTTATATTTCAGCAAGTTTAATTTGCCTCCCCTTGGAAGCTTTATTTCGTAGAGCATACGTGATATAATCGTGTCAACTTCGCGTATCGTTGCATAAGGGAAGCTGCTGTAGGAGAAGCAAGACAAGGAACCTTTCAACTTTGCGCATCAGAGTCAATGGCGGATCGAGAAGGCTATTTCACCAAGCGCTGCGTGGCAAGAACTGATATGCTCTGTGTACTATCTTTGTACGGGGGATACTGTTGCCGTTATTCTGATTATGTTCAATATTATTATCATTACTGTCATCATCATGACCACTGATGCTGTTGTTGTAGTAGAGGTTTAAATGTTACCATTACCATTATAAATGTTATTATAACTACTGTTATCACTATCTTTGCCACCATTATTATCATCAGTATTATTATTGTTAGTATAATTATTAATATCATTGTTAATAGTATTGTCATTATTGATATAAGTAGTAGTAGTAGTGTTACTATGGTCATTATCATTAACAGTTATCATTATTATCATTAATTTCATTATCATTATGGTGACTTATTAATATTATAAATTTTGTGATTAATATTTTCATTATTTATAGTAATAGTAGCGGTTGTTGTTCAAGTATAACAGCAGCAACAACAACAACCACTACTACCACTATCATCATTATGACTGATATCATAGCTATCATATTTCCGTGACACGAAACCCGCTCTCTCTCTCTCTCGATTCAACAGTAATCACATTCAAACAGTCTGGCATGCGAGAATAAACATTCCAGACTTTAAAAAAACCCGCTGTTTGTATTTGTGTTACATCATTGTTATTCACAGACAAATTACTCAAAACAAGTACCAGTGTACGGAGCATCTTTAACGCGGTTGTTACTGAATTTACCCTTAATAAAAGTGCCCTTACGAGAACTTTAAATTTCTGTCGGTGTCAGCTTTTCCTGTGAGATACTACGGGCTTCTACTACGGTGACATTGGGCAAGTGACGTAACGACCGCTGGAGGTGAATGGCGCTGCTTACGAGCTGCGTTATCTCTCATTCTTCTGATATGGGTGACACGAAGATGCTTTTGTTTGTGCGTTTTCGTATTTTTATGATCGTATTTTGCCTTTCAGGTTGAGTATGAGCCTTTTAATTGTTTATAGACAGATGCGCATGTTTTATAAAGCTAATATACTTTTTTATTTTAATTGGCCATAGAGAAGAATGAAGCAGGGTAGACAATAATATGATAGAATATCGCTGCGTTATTCATGTGTGTGTGTGTGTGTGTGTGTGTGTGTGTGTGTGTGTGTGAATAACGCCGTAATATTTCATCATATTAATGTCTACCCTGCTGATTCTTCTCTAAGGCCATATAATCTTATATGTAATCTTATCTTTCAGACTTTTAAATCCGTTTTTGGACAAAGGCCTCTAAATGCACCACCTAGCTGATGTATGGTTTGCATCATTAGGAGAAAAAGGGCCGTACCCACACACGCAGGCCACGTGCGGGTTGGCGGGAGTCCTTAATTAAGGTCCTATCACTCTTGCACTTTTTCCGTCATTGCGTGTCGCCTTTTACAACACGCAGTGACATACGTTGGGAGACATACGTTCACGCCCCCCTATACACAAGGTGTGTGTGTGTGTGTGTGTGTGTGTGTGTGTGTGTGTGTGTGTGTGTGTGTGTGTGTGTGTGTGTGTGTGTGCGTGCGCGTGTGCGA
>NW_020869888.1:43469-55969 GCF_003789085.1 Penaeus vannamei
CGTGACGTCTGGTGTCGGAAAACAGGTACAGGACACGCTGCTCATACCGAGGATATGTAGGCCTACTATTTATTATTTTTTAAATCTTTTAATGTAGACTCTTTAGTTCGTATGGATTTGGAAGAGGTACACCTAGTGTATCTACTGCATTCAGTTGTATGAATCATGATCTATTTCACTGGAATTAGTGACTAATACTATTGATAATGAAGATAGTATGAAGTGCTCTATCAACAACCATTACCATAAAGATCGTAAAAAATACCTACAGGAGCAACGGCATCAACAAAGAAACAGGAGGAAAAAGAGAGAAAGAAGTAAATGGTAAACGCGGAAATGATAATGATGACCTTGATAAGAAAGCATTGCAAGTGCAAAATGGAACTGATGATATTTCCTATTATTTTTTTCTTACGTTTGCTCACATAGAATACTACAGATTACATGAAGAGGTATACTATAAAATTATGAATAATTATTAACTCAACTCCTTCATCTACTTCAAATATTCTTTGTACTTCCAAAAGCAGATATAAAACGAATAATGCATAAATACAAATAAAAATACGACCACTCAAAGCAGGGTCACCCCCACGCACCCGCTCATGACGTCACGCCAGCATCCGGAGGCATGCGCGAACGAGAGTGACTCATTCATTCCTGAAGACTGTCTTGTGAGTAATGTCCTTGCCTCCTTGACGCAGTGTCTGAAGAACTGTTGTGCGTGTGGTTTTGATCTGAGAGATTTTTTTTTTTTTACTTTGGTTGTGAAACGGAAGGGAATCCTAACTCTTTATTGACCTTCTTGTTTTTAAATTACTGTCATACGCATGACTATCAAATTATTTTGGTTTTTATTACCGTCATTATCATCGCTATCAGCATCATTATTGCCTTTCGTTATTATCTTGCTTCTTACGATTATCAGTATCTTCATTATTCTATCCTTTTCATCATTATCATTATTAGAGAAACAGTACCATTATGAATACTATCTTTATTATCATTATTATAATAGTAATTAGGAAATAGGAGAAATAAATATGTTTACATACATATGCACTGTATGCACGTATTAATACATATGGATATATGCATTAACAAACAAAATAACGATGATACTTGCATTATCATTATTATAATGGTTATGGTCATAACACGAATAATCAAAGCAATGACTTATATGATAGCATAAATGCAAACCGACCCAGACACCAAAGATAGTATAACTATGACTTTATGTATGTATATATATTATATTATATATATATATATATATATATATATATATATATATATATATGTGTGTGTGTGTGTGTGTGTGTGTGTGTGTGTTGTGTGTGTGTGTGTGTGTGTGTGTGTGTGTGTGTGTGTGTATGTGTATATATATATTATATATTATATATATGTATATATGTGGTGTGTGTGTGTGTGTGTGTGTGTGTGTGTGTGTGTGTGTGTGTGTGTGTGTGTGTTTGTGTCGTGTGTATGCCTGTTTTAATTTTGCGCGTGCGTGCGTGCGTGTATATATGCAAAAAAGAAAAAAGAAAAAAAAAATACATATTTATGTGTGTGCGTGTGTGTGTGTGTATGTGTGTTATGTGTGTGCTGTGTATATTTGTTTGCTTTTGTGCGTACGAATGTGCTTGCGTGCGTGTGTGCTTGTTTATGTGCGTGCATTCGTGGGTATGTTTGTTTGCATGTGTTTATTTGATTGTCTGCCTGTTTGTGTGCGTGTGCACCGAGTGTGCCACGCCATGAACAGCTGCAGGTCCGCCGCCGCCGCGCGGGCTGGCTGCCTCTAATGGGGACGTCATGATCACTGATGTGCGCCGAAGGCTTTGGCGGGGCCGAGGCTACTGGTAGGTGGGGGGAGAGGGTGTGAGGGGGGGAGGGTGTGAGGGGAGAGGGAGAGGAGAGGGAGGGAGAGGAGAGGAGAGGGAGAGGGAGGGAGGGGGAGGGAGCAGAAGGAGAGAGGAAGGAGGGAGACGTAATCTGAGGGGAGGAGGGAGGATGAGAGGGAGAGGCAGGGAGGAGACGTAAATTGTGGAGGAAAGAAAGGAGGGAGGAAGGGTGGGAGTAGTAAGGGGGAGAGGAAAGGAGGGAAGTCGGGGAGGGGAAGGAAGGGAAGAAGGGAGCAGGAGAGTGAGGGAGGAAGATGGGGAAAGAAACGGAGGGAGGGAGACGTAAGCCGGGGATGGGAGAGAGAGAGAGGAAAAAAGTAAAATTAAGGAAAGAAAGAAGGGAAAAGGAAAGGGAAAGAGAAGCAAGGAGAAGGGGAATAGGGAATAGGGGAGCAGAAGGGGAAGAAGAAAGGAAGAAGGGATGGCAGAGGGAGAAAGGGAGAAGGAAGGGATTGAGGGAAGGAAGGAAGGAAAGAGACAAAGCGTGATGGAGAAAAGGCGAGAGGGAAGGAGAAAGGGAGAGGGTGACGGAAGCAGGGGAAGAAGTGGGAGAAGAAAGAGGTAAGTCATGGAGAGATGCAGGAGAGGGAGGGAGGGAAGCGAAGGTAAAATATATATGAGAAGGGGACGATGGAAGGGAGTGGAAAGAGGTAAGTCAGGAAGGGAGGCGAACGGCAGAGAAAGAGGCAAAGAAAACGTGATAAAATAGGAATGGAGGAAGAGAGAAAGCAATACGCCAGTGAGAGTTGGGGGGGGGCAAAGGAAGCGAAGGAGTATGCTGACGGGGAGGGGTCGGAGGGGGGGGAGAAAAAAGGTGTGTCAGAGTGAGGGAGGAGGATGCTTGTCACGCCAGGCTTGTAATGTGTGAATCGCCGAGCAACTAACGCCCATTTGCCTTCACATTTTCCCTCTTGGCTCGTGGTTCTAAGGGTCTAGACAAATGTTTATTTAGACCTTGGTGTTGTTAACACGTTGTATTAGTAGCAGATAATACGTTTTCTGCCTGATGCATTATGCGATGCATAATGCAGTAAGTATAAGTAATATTCAGTATACATGTACGTGTATGAATTAAGTGATGACTAGCTGCATTCATAAGGTCGTGCAAATCAAGATGATTACACACAAAGGATATGAATAATAAAACGCTGAATTGCTTTCACTGTAATATAATATGGGTAAAAGATATTGAAATAAATACCTGGAAGATCAGGCACGCCCCCGCAAAATATACAGCAAACGTCGAAGATCAGAAAGAAACAATAGTCTCCATTGCCTTCTTTGCGTTTTGAGAATCTAATGCTTTGAGAACTGATACACTGGTTGTTCCTGTGACCCAAGACGGGTGTCATATGGCCTGGATATGGATGACTGCGAAAAGGCCTTCATTTTGTGGTTAACGTCCATAACGTCCGTACTTTTATCCATCAAAAAATAGTTATTTCATATTGATACGACAGTTCACTCAATGCCATGGATATTGAAGTCTCTTTGAACAACCGCCGAACTATTTCATGGATGGGATAGGGACTCCCACCCATTTTTTGAAATTGTATAAAGGCTTATCCGCCACAGATGTTAGTGAAGATTCAGCGACTGTATTTGTAGCTTCAAGGGAAACAGGCGCTTGTGCTATACATTCAAAACTAACATTGAAATGGGGGGAAAAAATCTGCGTTCGCGATTGTTTGTTTTACACGTGTTTATAGCCCCCTTCCTTCCCCTCTTGCCCTCCCATCTTCTTCTTTCTTTCTCTTTGTATGTATGTATTTATGTATATGTATGTATGTATGTATGTATATGTATGTATGTATATATGTATGTATGTGTGTTTGTTTGTTTTAAACTGGATTATTTTGTTCTTTAGCATGTTCATTACTATCATTAAAAGCTTTCGATCGCCGTTAGTTTATTACTTTAATTTGTAATATTGACTTATTGCATTTTTTGTCGCGTCTACATCTACGTCATTGGCGCCGAATTCAAAATACAGCGATAACGTGGTGGCGAATCCCCCAGGCAAGGAAGTTTTGTAGTTTACAAGGCAATGTTTGTGGATTCCCAGAATGGTTAATGCTCAAAACAAATGTGTCGAGAACGTAAAAAAGAAGTTAACTATTACGTCAAAATATGATGACTCATCATATTTTGACGTAATAGTTAACTTCTTTTTTACGTTCTCGAACGTAGAACGCTGTAAGTAAAATATGGTAATGAAAAGGGCAAAGGAGGGAAGAGCAAACGAAGCCGTTCATGCTTGACACAAAGGCAGTCGAGCTTTTGTTAATGTGTCCTTGTATTTGTGTTTGCGTTTGCAGGTGTTTCCAACTATGATGAAATAAAACATGCAGGCTCCTTTTTGCCTTTCTCTTCAGTACCTCCTCAATTCACGCTAGACATCCTGCATTCCCAACAATATTAATAATGAAATATGCAAACGTCAGGTATGATAAAGGGAATGGGGTATGGTAATAATAAACTAATGTATTGGAAACTGATGTATATTTTTTCCTGTGACATTGCAACATTTAGAACAAAAAATATGTTTAATTTCATTTGCTTGTCTATTTAAACTCTTATTCATTATTTTTTTTGCATAGATACAGAAGACCTTCATGTAATATCCTTGGGTCTTGGAGAGGACTTTTGAATTTTGAGAAAATGACATACTAATTAATATCAATTAGTATAAGTAACACGTATACTGGCTGAAACAGAAAGTTATATGTCAAAGTTTATGTCAACCAAACAGTGACTTTGAAACACAGACTATCCCAAAGAAATCTCGCAACTTCTTGAAATGGAAATATTAAATAAAACTATGATTTCTTTCATTTGCAACAGTATAACTTAAATGGTTAAATAAACAATGAAATTTCTGTTCTTGGATGTACTGATAGACCAGCTTTCATACTCCCTGAAGCTGAAGTCATATGAGCATTTAAAGTTGATGGCAGAAACAAAATAAATCAACAGTAAATGTAAATTATGTGAAAAAGCAGAATATATTATTTTCTGCATTTTCACACTTTTTCCCTTAAATATCATGACTACTTTGTTTGTTAAACAATCAATACTGCACTCAAATTTATCTTACAGTCATAACAAAGATAATTCATACGTAATGAAGGACTATAGTATACAGAATTTGTTCCTACAGTATAAGGAGAAGTCATACAGAGTTTGCATATAGAAGTAGAAATAATACACATTTTGACTGAAACAAGAAAAGGATACATCAAATGATCAAAATAGTGTCTTTGATATATATACAATTACCAAAAAAAATGTGAATGTCGATATTCAACTAAAATGATGAATACTTTAATTTGAGGCAAATACTGCATCACAGATACTTCATGTACAGAATACATCATTATTCCTCCAATGTATACAAAAAAGATACATTAGTGAAATAAAGGACTGATATCACATAATACCATTCTTGGTGACTGAGGTAGATCACAGTGTGTTAATTATCATAATCAATGTTTTTATTTAATTTTAATAAGCAAATAATATTAGAAATTATAAACTTAACAACAGTAACAATGATAGCAACAGCATTGCTAATTAGAATCATTTATATAAAATGATAATTTTCTTCAAATGATATATGAATAAAAAAATATAAGTCAAAATAACATTAACATGAAAACAATGCTACTACTCATATCAGCATATTTTACCCTCACTATAACAGATCTTGTTATAATGGATATGCTTATAACAAACAAATTTTGGTGTCATTTCATCAGAAAAGCTGGGGCTCATTCAACTAACAGTGCACTCCCAACATGTTTCCTTTTGCACCTCCTACTGCTGATACATGTCTTCAATTTGCTCCGCTTCAAATGGCAAAGCAGGTTTGAAATTGCTTCTTTCCTTAGATAAAAGCCAAGTGTTTTGCTTTAATATATCATCTTTATATCAAAAACTCATTAATATACTGTATAACTGTCCCTTTTATTGTCCATTAACAATACACATGGACAAATAAGAGAGATAATTATATTATGAAAGTAATATATATAGAGATAATTGTCTCAAATAAGAAAAATAATTTTATAAAAACAAAGTACAGTGTGCAAAAGTATGGTTGTTAACTGTATGGTAGAACTGAACATGCTCAGCATGAGAAAAACAGCCAGTACTCTCACTGTAGGATAGTGGTTTTTGTGTTGTTAAATTTCCTGCTTACATATTTGTAATAAGAATAGGTTTCCTATTGTGATTATTATTACTTTCAATACTAATACCAGCATCAGCAACAGTGGCAGCAGTAGTGCATGTACTACATCTACTGTGTTAATTGTTGCATGTTGTTAGTTACATAAAACTTGTCACCCATGTTCTATGCTTCAAATTATGTTTTGTCCATGGATTGGGGGAACTCTATGATAGCGAATATTAACTAAGACTAGGTAAGGATTTATGTTCCTGACTCCCCAATTATATAGACAGGGCTTTCTCACTTTAGTCTATTGCTTTTAAAACAAGGTATTGTTTTGTTTGAGAAATGAAGCACAAACAAAATCCGTATGTTCTGACTGTTTCAAACTTTGTTGAGCATGTACAAATGTCATTACCTCTTACTTGTAATACAGGATTTGTAATTTTCCTCAATACAACCACTATTTTAAACTTTATTATAAAAAATACATATACTTCTGGTCTTTGGCCATGAGCACTATATATTTACTGCGTATTTCTTATAACATGATACTGTACACCTTCTATTTCAACAAGATTAACATTGGGTGGTACAACATAGGAAGGCACAGACACAGTTGCCTTACCAGCTGCATTCTCATTACCCATTATTCCACTGTCTTTACTTGTCCCTTCCCCTTCTCTCTGACCCATATCCATGTCTATGGCTGTCACTACTGACTCATCTGCACAAATAACCTCCACACTGTCAATCTTCTGTTCCCTTCCATCATCACTACTAAAGTTGTGGTCCTTCAGTAGGTGATGTTTAAGTTTCTTATGGGTAGGGCATCTTAAATGGCACAGATGGCACTGATAACAGCTGGATATTTGTCTGCGTACAATAGCTTCACCTGTGTTCTCTTGTGTGTCCTTTGTACCGTAGTTTTTCAGTCTTCCATGCACAGTTCTTTCATGTGCATATAAATTACTTTGGGAATAAAAGGTCTTGCAACATACTGGACACGAAAAAGGCCTTTCGCCTGTATGAATGCGTACATGTTCAATAACTCTTGCTTTGCTTCTAAAGTTTTTGTGGCAGTGATCACAAGAATATACTTTTGATGGGTTTTTGTGCATTCTGCTATAATGAGCTTTAAGATAGGTCATCGACTTGGTGCAAAATCCACATGCTTCACACTTAAACTGAGGTGCTGCCTGGTTGTGGGCATTGTCAAAATGATTTTTTAAATGGGACTGAAATACAAATTTTCTGGGGCACTTGGGACACTGGAGGGTCTTTTCACCATGCTTCATACTTTTATGCAACAACAGTGAGCCACGGGATTGGAAACCCTTCTCACAAATATTACAGTGGGAATAATGTTCTCTCCTATGAAGCCACAACTGTCCACTACACTTAAACATCAATCCACATACATCACATGGACCACTGCATTGTTCTTGGTGTTTAATATAATTCCTCTCATCCCGATACAGTCGCTTGCAGTGCTCACAACTAAATGGGTACCTATCACAATGATCCTGGTCACTATGTGCACGAGATATGTGATCTTTGAGATTCTGATTCTGTGAATACTGTTTACCACAAATGTCACATACAAATGCCTTTACATTAGAATGTTTTACCATGTGCCTCTTCAGCTTGTGTTTAAAGGTTGCTGTGAATCCACAAATATCACATATATGAGCAGAATGATTTGCTTCTGTGTGCTCCAGCAAGAGCAATGGCGTACTGAACTTTAACATACAATGACTGCATGAACTTATTTTATCATTTTCATTTTTACTGAACTCCTCTTGTGTGGGATCCAAATCTTCATCATCATCTACCTCATCATCTGTAATCCAGTCATTACACCACTCCTTCTCTGTAACTAACTCAATATAAGGAGTGACATTTTCCATTGGCTCCATCACACTTTTTATACCAGCTCTGATTTGTTCTGCATACAAGCTTTCTTTCAATCTGGCTACTTTTTCTTTTTCCTTCAAATTTGGACTTTGTGGTTTAGCTTCTGCATTACCTGAACTCTGCTTTGTTTTGCGTGTCTTTCTCCTGGATTGAGAATTCACACTCACACTGATCTTTTCCTCCCAAAAGTCATCATCGTCGTTCCAGTCAAAGTCACTGTCTTCTCGAGGCTTCTTCTTTCTTCCTCTTTTTGAGATTCTTGGTGGATCTGAAGGACAGTACACATTAGTATCTTACATGATAAAAATAGAAGTGGGCATAAGCAATTATAGTTATCCTAAGCATTTTCATTTTCACACACATTCAATTAAAAGTAGTTAAACAGAAATAATCCTCCAAGGCTATAATTAATTTGAATGGAAACTATATTTTGAGACTTATTCTAATGGCAAAAAACAAAGGGGGGAGATTACAACCTTTTGGAACAGTATCTGCAAGCTCCTTAGTATCCTGGTTGTCTTTCCGAAAGCAGTCCAAATCCTCAACTCCGGCATTATTAAGGATGACTTCTTCTATTGTGTCTCTTATAATGTCATTTTGGAATGTTTTATCCACCTCATTTTGCATTGAAGCTGTCACTCTACTATGTTCTGCTATTTCTTCCAGTGGCCTTCTGGCTGAGACACAAACCTCCTTAGCAAAGGCAGACAGACTATGGCTGACAATGAGTGGAATGTCACACTGAGTTGAGGCTTCACAAGATGATGAATGCAAGCCACAGAATAAGATAGGGAGACTCATGATATCCTGAGAACTGAGATCCACTTGGCAGGATGCACTCTTGTACACAATTGTCCCTGTCTCTGATGTTTCCACCAAGACTGATTCATCTCCAATCTCCAGTTCGCCGGCCACCATTATTTTATTACTGTCCATCACACTGTCGTCCTCCAGTTCCAGGGACAGAATTGGCATGCCTGCATCTCCCATTGTGAATTGATTTCAAGTAAGTTTGACTGAATTAATTACTTAAACTTTAATGACTGTAATTCTCTTTGTACATATTTATTGCATTATTGGTTTCTTGGGCATCCACAAAACTGTTATGTAAAGAAAGGCTTGCAGTCACTGTAAAGGAGCAGTCTGAATGAAGGAGCTTATCAGTCTGCATTTCCTTCTGGGTACACTCTTCTTACTCTCAGTTTCTTAAATTATCCCACAATTTCCTGGAAAAAATAAAAAGAAACATGCTATCGTACTGCTAACTGGGCAAGCTGATTAGTAAGTGATGATGCTAATAACGCTAATAAATAGATGATAATAATAATTGTAACAGTAATAAAGTGCACTTAATAAATTATGCAATTAATGACTATAATAGTAATATTACAGTGAATATATAACAATATATACTGTCATTTCTTGTCCTACTAAGAGATAAATCTTTTTACAAAAATATTACTACTCGACACTTTTCATATTTTGCTCATCATATTACTATTATATCAATAAATACCAATGAAATTAGTGGAACATGAAAAGAACTGGAAATAAACAACAATTTTTGAAACAAGCCTAAGCAAAAGAAAGATCTAACAAAAGATAAATTGGAGGAATTTGATGTTACTAAACTCAAAAAGATTCATAATTTGGAAAATCTATGATGCAATAGCCTTAAGATTTTTTAAAATTCTGAACTTCAGACCAGAAAGTTCTGAAGTTTCCCCTTAAACTATATTGTGTGAAAAGTATTAAAATGCAAAGGCTCACTTCAAGTACATACCCACAAGTCATAATTTCATGTCATAATTTATTGTTACAATTTTTGAAAACTTACAAGACAATATTGACTTTAAAATTTCAAGTTGTAATTTAAGAAAACATTCTTTTTCATACATTTTCACATGATGACCTTTATAACCTTATCTACATGACTGATTACAATCCTGTTACATCTGAATGAACTAATGTATTGGGCAGGATTGTGCATATAAAATGACAATAAAAAAATAATTGTTTGCATGTTTCCAAATTCTGAAAGGGGTTTCTATGTGGTTGTGCTTTCAGTGGCTCAGTTGGCTAAGTCATCTAATAACTGATCTAGTGTTTCAGAGTTTAAGACTCTTCTGCCATGCCTAATTATGACCCCAAATATACTAAGCACAATGGGGAGGTGGCAACCTACAGGATCAGTTATTGAGATTATGTCCCTTGATATCAGCCCACCTTATTTTATTATATCAGGCTATATGGAAAATGTATGTCATATTAGATCAGTATACTATTCTTACAAATACTTCCGTGTAATTACTGAATCATGTTTCTTTTCAATATTTTGTAATGATTTATTGGTTGGCTTGTGTGAATTTAAAGAGATCAAGTTTTTGATGCCAATGGTGAAAGTGAAAAGTCAAGCAACAATTTTCTTACAAATTATGAATGCCCTACTGGAGAAGTGCTCCATTTCCTCAATTCTGTAAAGAATGTGGATGTAGCTTGAACTAAATATTTGATATTTCTAACTATTGTTTGTGCTAAGTGAAATTTCTGGATGGTATACTATCCATAAAAAACTGTCATAACTAGTCAAACGGTTCTACCACTTACTTGAACAGTAGCCATATCTTAAAACATTACTATAACATGAAAAAATGAAAGGGTCTTTTGGTTCAGAAATCTGATTGCCAGTATGCTTGTAGTTGTTGGAGATCTTTAATGTAATCTAAAATATGTGTATTATCCTAAAAACTCTTACCAACTGCTACCATCTATCACATCTATCTATGACATTACTTCCAAAATCAAAAATATCAGTCTTCACCCTTTGCCAAATACTGCAGATGATCTCTTAGGAAATAATTTGTCTTGTATCACAACTCTCCAGCCAGTGTTGATGAGCTGTCATTTGTGAAAAAGTATGAGGGAGGGAGGGAGCCAGCCAAACTAATAATAATGTCATGGAAAAAGGTAAATGTAAAAGTGAAAAGAAAGTTTGAGTACCAGTTTACCAGGTGCACAATGCAATATAAAGTAAAGGTGATTGAAATGAGGGGCTGCGAGAAAAACTGTTGGCAATACTCTCCCTCCAACTATAATTAAGTAAAGGTTTATGATTAAAAGAAACTTTCTGTTTGCTCCTCTTAATTTCAATCATATCTGAGAATGATACCAAGTTTTTTTTTCTGCCAAACAAGCAAAAATTCTTGGAGAGACTCTTACCCCAAAAAACAAAAAGTTTTCCCTTTTTCAAATATCTGCATTTGGTTAGCTTTAGTCAATACCAATTACTTGCCAAATGCATCTTTGCTGAATATATTCATTGTACAGAGTAATGTTCATGCAAACTGAAAACTTTGCGATAAAAATTTCTGACACTGAAAACATAAGATCACCCACAGTTGCATATTTTCAACCCTTACACAAATGCAGCTACATAGGCTATTGTGTATCTACACAAAATTTGTTTAACACATACAATTGGGTCACAAACCAAATTATTTAAGAATGCAGACAAGAACAATCCAGGGCAACTTTTTATGCAATTGCTATCTCAGCCTCTTTCAACATTCATCCACTATGCATAATCTGGAAAGGCAGAGCTGGAGATTTATCTTCTAATAAGTAAGCAGTACAAGCTCTACCTTGTCGGAATATATAACGAAGGATTGATGGCCTTTGTAGTAGCATGAAGTGCTGTTGCTGTGTTCACTTGAGAATGTGTTAATGGGCTGGACATAAAGCAGAAACTTCAAATGCCTCAGAACTGAACACAGCCCAAATAATTACAATAAATTCCTTTTTGTTGACCTATATGCTAGTCTTCTTTTTACCTAACCATTCATCAATACACACATCCAAACTCTATCTTGACAGAAGATATCAGGTGGAAAGTTTGGCTGCCTTTGTTGGATCAAAGGGGCCAATGCATAGCTTGAAACTTGCCACAATCACGTTGGCCTTTTAATTGCAAGCATCCCATCACAGACCAAGGTTCATGAGCCTTTGAAATGAGCCAATGTAATTACCCGAATCTCATTCTAAAAGCAACTGTGGATCTTCCACGGATTTCCCTACATTGTAAAAGCTACTAAGCTCATATATTTTTGGCAAGTATAGTATGGTACTGCTTGTGTGGGAATAGACACTTGTTAATTCCCAATTCTCTGTCTGCATTGAGTGTTTTATTATTGTTGTTGATGGGAGAATTCTTTGTTAACACATTTAGTTGCACTTTCATGTCACTGTTATTCTTTCTACTAACCTTTTACACATGAATGTTTGTCTTCCTTCTCATGCTAGACATTCCCCATTCACCAATGCCTGTAATAAAATGATGAATCAATCTCGGATCTTAAAATAATAATCCTAGTTCTGACTACTGACATATACTTTGATTCTGACATTTGGTCCGCAGACACTATTTCCTCCCCCCAAACTTTACATATGTTCACAACTCGTTAACTTCTTACTAAACAAACAATAAATTAGGTATATAAATTGTCCCTTCA
>NW_020869888.1:58469-61340 GCF_003789085.1 Penaeus vannamei
TTGAGTTTAAACATTTGAGACTTTGTTTCTGCATGATCATCATTGACTGTAGCTTCATTTTAGGATTTTAGGAAGAAGGGGCACCTGCAATGAAAAATGGGTAAGGCTCCTTTCAAAGAGACACATCAAGCAATTCAGTAACATCTGTAAGCACTGTCAAAACAAAAAAGTTTGAGTACCTTCTCATGTTCCGATGATCATTCTCCTTCTAATGTGGTCAAGTATATGTGTACAACAATTTCCAACTATAGTATGGCTGAATTTTTCTAATAATCTTTGGAACATGACAATGTTATGGTCCAGTCAAATTCAATGAGTGTGGCTTCTTTACCTTAAATTCAGTGATTTGTCATATGAACAATGAAGATATCAGAGAGTTGCACCTTGCAAAATACCTGTATCATGTAAAGATGACATACTGAATTACAACCAATGTGGGATAAGTTAATTTACTCTCCTTTGAATATATTCAACCAATGCATATTTTTTCTAGATGATGTTATTACAGCAGTTACCAGAGTTAAAGTTGTAGCTATAACTGAAAAAAGAAACAATAAACAAACTAACATGGCTGTCAAGCAAGCCTGAAACTGCTTTTAACTTGGTTTTCAAAATATAGTCTATTCACTGCAATACTACTGCAGAATACATATCTGTGTTTATGAATATTTCAAATGAAACTTCACATGGGAACTTCACCATTACAAAATCTAGCTATCCTCAGGGTGGAATATAATTGGTGAAAGAAATAAAACTTAGAACACTATATTCTGTGTTATTTAAGACTAGATATACATGAACAGTAATTTTGATATATGACAAGTCCCTACAGCAACTGCTGTATGTTGAAGGTATCAGTTTAATAAGGCCATATAAATATATCTGACTCTATATTTGATTTTATACATATAGTCTTCTGTACATCATAATTATAATGTATATATGTTAAATATATTTACATGGAAATAACAGTTCAGTAATGTAGCAAAGTTTGTAAATATTTATTAGACTGCATAAACAATATACATTAATTATCTACTGTTGTAATAAAAAAAAAAATCAAGCTACATCAGTTTCTGCTTCCGGTAATGTAAATGTAAAAGTAAGATCAGAGTTGGCCAAATGTCTCTTTTCCCATTCTTCAAAGGCTGCGACTTCTGCTTCAGTCATATGATTCTGCCAATCACCTACTTTACCTGTTAAAAGATATAAATGCTTAACTCAAGGGAGGGGTGTCTGCTCTAAGTAGTCTTTATCATAAATGAAGTAACAAAATATACTACAGATTTTATACGATACCAGTTTTGGCTAAGCAGACATTCAATGAGGCATTTTATCTCATTCTACTCATTAAAAAAAATAAACAAGATCCAATTAATGATTACCTTTTCTTAGGAATTTTCCTTTATCCTTGTGTGCAAATCCCAGATCCTTCCAATGCTCATAATTCACACTAGCATTTGCAGACATAGACTTAAATGATGTTGAGTGTGCTATGTGTTCCACATCTACATCACACACTTCCACCTTTAGAGATGAATAATAGAAAACAAGAATAAATGAGTCTCGTAAATGGCCACTGGCTTGAAGAGAAATATAAGCAAATATTATTGTAAAAAAGTGTTTCAACTGTAAAACAGCTTTATATTTACCTCTAAAAATTCAGCAATTTTCTTAATTATATTTACAGGGTCCTTAAGAAGGTCTTCATATTTAACAAACATAATATTTGACTCTTCCCGCCGTTTCCAGTAACCCAGTACATGGTCAAAGAAAGGGCTATACATAACTGTAACCAGAAAAAAAATTGTTTGACATGAGCATTATAGATACAATTTTTTTTCCCATATTTTGGCTTCTATTTATCCATCTTTTCATACAGTTTCAGCAGAAACATATTTAATCTTACCACAAGAACAGTAACAGTAACAAAAACAAGTATGATTATCAACATTCATGGTACGGGATTTACAAATAATGAATGTTTCTGTACTAGGTAACCTGCAGCTAGGCTAATAGCCAATCAAGCTCCATTGCATCAGAGACCCAAGTATACTACACACTAAGCTATATAAGAATGTTTTAGAAGAAATATATCCAGCAGAAAATTCTTGTACTGTACTAAGATTCTTGAATGAGGTAGAAATATTTACTTTTCTAAATAGGACCTTGACAACTCTTGCTTGCTGAATGAGAAGAATAGTATTAAGTATAATAAATCTTTACATCAGGAACACTAGCAAAAAATAAAGAAGTGTCCAAAATGAAAAGCACAGATAACTCATTAGTTTACCCATATCAGACAGGAACATCTTGAAGAATGTGGATAGACTTCCCTGGTAGCTGCAAGCAGTCAAAAGTTTCATGAAGTGGAAGTAGGAGACAGCTGCATCACGAGGATTACGGGTAATGTAAATCAGCTGGAAAGGTAAACACTTAGAATTAGATACCACAACTTACCATCTATTTCTCTTCCAGGCAATAAATCAATCTTTACACTCACACCCACATATACACGGACATAAAAACTCACTCTTTCCTTCCCCCTCTGTTTCTCTCCCTTTCCCTCCCCTTCACTTTCTATCCTTTCCCTCCCTCCCTCATATGTGCAATATAGCTGTAAGCAGAGTAAAATGAAGTTAAAAGTAATAGGGGCTAAAATACAGCTCATCCATGAAGTTGTATAAACATGCATGTCACACTGAACATTACCTTTGCATTACTATTGTCAAATGAAGGTGGTAACAATGCCAAAGGCAGGTGGGTCTTGATCAACCGTGGTCCTGGTTTGGCAGCAACTGACTTTATGCCTGGATATGGGTACTCCAAATAGGGACCCTCTGTCTCTAATAACCTCATTTGCTGCACCAG
>NW_020869888.1:66440-81440 GCF_003789085.1 Penaeus vannamei
TATTAAATCTCCCTCTCCCTCTCCTTCTCCCTCTCCCTCTTCCTCTCCCTCTCACTCTCTCACTCTCTCACTCTCTCACTCTGTCACTCACTCACTCACTCACTCACTCACTCACTCACTCACTCACTCACTCACTCACTCACTCACACTCTCTCTCTCCTCTCTCTCTCTCCTCTCTCTCTTCTCTCTCTCTCTCTCTCTCTCTCTCTTCTCCTCTCTCTCTCTCTCTCTCTCTCTCTCTCACACGCCACACTCTCTCTCACACGCACTCTCTCTCACACGCACACACTCTCTCTCACACGCGCACACTCTCTCTCACACGCGCGCACACTCTCTCTCACACGCGCACTCACCTCTCTCACACGCGCACTCACTCTCTCTCACACGCGCACTCTCTCTCTCTCACACGCGCACTCTCTCTCTCTCACACGCGCACTCTCTCTCTCTCACACGCGCACTCTCTCTCTCTCACACGCGCACTCTCTCTCTCTCACACGCGCACTCTCTCTCTCTCACACGCGCACACTCTCTCTCTCACACGCGCACACTCTCTCTCTCACACGCGCACACTCTCTCTCTCACACGCGCACACTCTCTCTCTCACACGCGCACACTCTCTCTCTCACACGCGCACCTCTCTCTCTCACACGCGCACACTCTCTCTCTCACACGCGCACACTCTCTCTCTCACACGCGCACACTCTCTCTCTCACACGCGCACACTCTCTCTCTCACACGCGCACACTCTCTCTCTCACACGCGCACACTCTCTCTCTCACACGCGCACACTCTCTCTCTCACACCGCACACTCTCTCTCTCTCCACACGCGCACACTCTCTCTCTCCACACGCGCACACTCTCTCTCTCTCTCACACGCGCACACTCTCTCTCTCTCACACGCGCACACTCTCTCTCTCACACACGCACACTCTCTCTCTCACACGCGCACACTCTCTCTCTCTCACACGCGCACACTCTCTCTCTCTCTCTCACACCACACACCCAACACACACACACCACACACACACACACACACACACACACACACACACACACACACACACACACACACACACACACACACACACACACACACACACACACACATTCTCTCTCTCTCTCTCTCTCTCTCTCTCTCTCTCTCTCTCTCTCTCTCTCTCTCTCTCTCTCTCTCTCTCTCTCTCTCTCTCTCTCTCTCTCTCTCTTTATATATATATATATTATATAATATATATATATATATATATATAAATATATATATATATATATATATATATATTATATTCTTTTTTCTAGTTACTTCGGAAAGTAAAGGAAACCTATTTTCTTTAGATTGCCTCATGTATCTGCACACATCATATACCTGCTTATCAGGGTAATGTAAGGATTAATTTGCGGTCATTTATTGGAATATGTTAAACACGATATAGATGCATTCTTTGCTTCTAGTTGTATTTTTAATATTTTGAGTGAAGCTTACTATATAAATTAAGGATTGTGTTTTTTCCTTCATAGTTATGTGGCCAGACTTGAGATTAAAAGGTCTCTGTATCAGTATTACTTATGCCAAGATCTGAACTCTCCCTCAAAGTCTGCTTTGAATGCAGTTCTGCGGCTCAATAGGAATCATGACTTACTGCTCTAAAAATGGCCTGGTATGTGTATGAAGCACATCTAGGTTGCAGTAGTAATTTTCCTGATGCTGTGGTATATCTCAGGTGCCTTAGCTCTTGTGCTGAGGAAGGGTGCTCTTAAAAAATGACTAGAAAACTTAACACCCAGCTCTGGCAACATTGATAAGACTTACTGGTGATGATTTCTTTTTTATGGATTTTTTCTCCTTTCATGTTATAATGGGTATAATAAAATAATAAGATTGTTTTTCCTTTTTATTGGGTCCTTTTTAGTTATTGAACTCTTGACCACACATCATGATACAGTTCCATTGCAATTTTGCTGAATTTCAGGTGTAGTCATGATAATGCACATTTATAATAATAGAATATCACATTGCAGTTATCACTGATAGAAACAACTATGCTATTTAAGAACAAATTCAGAGAAAACCAACAGTTCTTACCCACTTCTTGATTGGTCTAGACACTAATACAAACACAACTCTGTTTATGGATCCAGTCAAAGCTGGGCAGGATATCTTGTGTTTATGTAGAGGAATTTAAATATTTGGTCCATAATAAAAAATACATTAAAATGGTGTTTCATGTAAGTAACCCTATTTCTGTAATTATGAAATACTTCCTTGAAATTTGTTCCTACCCAGCCTAAATTATATAATTACAAGGGATAATTGCATTACAATGATGATCTCCCACACCCAGGGCTTTTGTGGGGTCTTAGATGGAGAATGAGGCCCAATATTGGGGATTTCCACTGCATGGGGCCTCAGCCCAACCAATTATGCATGGTCTTTCCTTTTCCTCTCTTCCCCAACCTCTCCTGTCAACTGTCTAAGATGTGAGAGCTGTGTTGAAAGGATAAAAGGCTGACTTTGTATCGGTCCTGAACAGCCTCAGTATTCCCATTTAGTTATCTTAGCCCTTACCCCTCATACAAGGTTACCATGGGCCGGTAATGAATTTATACCTTTATAAGGCCTGTCCACAAGCAGGCATGATCAGTGGACAGCTGTAAAGGCTACATCAACAGGCAAGAAAACAAGGAAACTACTTTTTATCAAGCAGTCTGTCCATCCATGAAGTTCTTTATTTGTGCCTGCTTGTGTGGACAGGACCTTACCAACTAGCCCTACAGACATTAACAGTTCCTGTTCCCCAACCCCTGGTTCTCCTTGGATCATGACACTGAAAACTGCTGCTACTTCCTCCAACTTGATACCTGCTCTGTCCATTCCAAGAATTTTTACATGGTCAGTAGTGTGTCATAAGCATGGCGCCTACCAAGAACAAACATTGTGAAAAGAAAAAAAAAATGCAGAGACTGGCTCGATAAAAGATGTTTATGAAACCACACATCGGGAACTACAACATAACCATGTGCAAGATTTCATAGTATTTAAGAATGAGTGTAAGCACTTTTTATATCTTACTAGCATAAGGTGGTGCCATATACAATGAAAGCTTAAGCGACCAAGCACTTCCTGATAATTTCAATCATTGGGCACTTGCACAATTTGATAGTTTACTTGTCATATGTGCCTGTTAAGAGATCTGCCCACTTGTCCGGACAGGCCTTTAAGCATTCTTATGAATCCCACACTTTCTCCTTGGACATTTGCTCCTTCCTCAAATACATAATATCCTTCAGTTGATCTAATTTCCACTTTGCATATTCCTACATCACCCATTTACTCATTCTCTCTATCTTTCCAATACCATCCTACTTCTGTGGGTTGATGGTTAAAGGCTGGCACAAATAAATGTACAAGACATCAAAGGTAATATAGCACTGGAAAAAAAAAATGGTGGCAACAAGGGTAAAAAAGAGTTGAAGATTAATGAAAACAGATGGTTGTTGGAGAAGTAGGAGGAGAGAAGAATCTGGAGGAGTATTAGATATCAATGATTAGAGTGCATTATAGTATGGTAGTGAAATGGGAAAAGATGGGAGTAAAGGAAGATATTAGTAAAAAGGGAAGGGTTGAGGGGGTAGGGAAATCAAGTGAATTGCAATGTTATCTGTGACTGGGAAAGGAACAGGGACATTGTTGGAGAAGGAGAAGAATCCGGTGGATGAAAAAAGAGGACTGGGGAAGGTGGTGAAGTATCAGGAAGTGTGTCAGAAGGGAAGGGGTCTGGAGGAGGACACTGTTCTGGTTGAAGGGATTTGCATGAGCATTCATCAGGTAGGAGTGGTAGAGAGGATGGGATGTGTTGGGAGAGTAGGAAGGAGTAAGGCGAGGATGGATATCGGTAAATACTTTAAATGTAGAGTAGGAACAGAGGGATTGGAGGGTGGATGATGGAGTGGAGTGTTCCCTTGGGATGCCTTCAAGTTTCTGGAAGGTGGAAGGCAGTTGGGTGCAGAGGACTAGGAAATAAAGGTTTTCTTGTGAGGGGAAGTGGGATAGATATCTGAGGGGCAGAGGAAGAGGAAGGTGTAGGAGAGGATGTGGTAGGAGAAGGTGAAATGGAACAATTTGGTTGCTTGTCACAACAAGTAAAGCGAGGAGGAGGGGTAGGTACCGAGAAGTGGTAGATATTGGAGTATCTGGATTAAACACTGGAAAAAGAATTTGACTGGGGGAGAGTGGGAGTAGAGGTAGGATGGTTTGAGGGAAGAGGGAAGAGATACTGAGCGTGTATCAAAATCAACAAGGCAGGCAAGTAAGTCACTTTCATAATCTGACCAGTTCTTGTCATAGATAAGACAAGCAGTTGGGGAGGCGGAAACAGTTCCAGTACAGGGGTGAGGGTCTGCAGGAATTGGTTTGTCAGTGAGGTTAGTTTGGGTAGATAGTACACAAGCTTGGGATGCAGATGTAACTGACAAGGTGTGAATAACCAGAAATACTGCAAAAGAAAACTTTGCCTACTTGTTTTTGCAGACATTGTTGAAAGAGAAAGGTATTCTCAGATTAAGGGGCTGTGGGGGAAATCACAAAGAATTGATCCCACTTGGCTGGGCCAAGGAGATCAATAAAGGTTAATAATGGTTAAGGGTATAGGGTGATTCGATGGAATGGGGTGTATCTGTTGTTAGGGAAGCTCTAATAACATTACTTTAATGAAAAACTTATGAAATAATCAACGGGTAATATGGGTAAAGATGGCTGTTGGATAAGTAGCAGGAGAACAGTCTGGGGGATGAGATAAAGGGACAGAGGAAGGAGGTAAAGTATCAGGAAGAGCGTCAGGTGGGGGGAATCTGGAAAAGGACACTGTTGCGACGGAGGGGATTTATGTGAGTATCTAGGTGGGAGGTAACGATAATGGAAGACGAAGAGGGAATGGTGTACAGGGAGAAGGAGAGGATGGGGTTTGTTAGGAAAGAGTAGTAGGAAGAGAGGTAAGGGGAACTTGATGGGAAGGAGGATGGATATCAGCAAATACTTTGAATATAGGAGTAGGAATAGAGGGATTGGAGGGTGGATGAGGGAGCAGAACATTTTCATGGGTCATGTCAGGGAATTCTTGGACGTCTTCAACTTTCTGGAGGGGATTTAGGTAGGAAGGTCTGATAAACAAAGGATCTCTTAAGAGTAGAAAAGGGAAGATGTTCAAGGAGCAGCAGGAAAAATGGGAGTAGGAGAGGGTGTGGAAGGCGAGATGGAATAGAACTTTTTTTTTAAGTTGTCTGGTGCGATACGTAAAGTGAGGGGGAGGAAGGGTAGGCATCGGAGACATGGTAGAGGTTGGAGTATCTGGATTTAGAATGGAAAAGGGTTCGACTAGGGGACAGGGAGAATAGAGATAGGATACTGGGGAAGGCGCAGAAACATATTGTGGAGATAGGGGGGATGCAGTGCAAAGGACTAGTTTGGAATAGGTAAAGAAAAACCTTGTCGTGCTTCCTGTCTAGCCTCAAGTCGAGTGAGGCCTATTTTGGATCTGAGAACTGCTACCTCACATTCCAGTTACAGGCAGGGCAGCTCCTATAAAATACATTATGGGAGTCACCACAGTTGGCACATGTACAGGACTGAGCAGGGCAATTTGTACCAATATAAACTCCATGGGGGAGATCATGTCTACGGAAGCTAATCTTGGCAATTGACATGGGACTTACGCTGGCATTTGAGAGGAATAGTGTAGCACTGTACTGCTACTGCATCATAGTCAGCAAGGAAGGGAAGTAGGTTATTTTTACAGTCTAACCAGTCCTTGTAGATAGGGCAAGCATTTGGGGGGGATAGAATACAAGTACAAGTACAAGGATTAAGAGGGGTGAGGTTTGGCAGGAATGGATTTGCCAGCGAGGTCAGTTAGAGTAGATAGTGCATGACAACTGATAAGGCGTGAACAATCAGAGCGGCTGTGAAAGGTAACTTTGCCTACTTGTTTTTGGAGAAACTGTTGAAAAGAAGGGTATTCTCAGAATAGGGGGCTGTGGGGGGGGAATCAAAGAATCGCTCCCAATTGGCTGGGCCAAAAAGTACTCAAAAGGTTTGCAGAGGTAGAGGCAGTAGAAGGATGAGGATGAGAGGAAGATGGGGTGGTGTGGAGTAGTTCTGTGGAGGGGAGGACAATAAGGATGATGAATAGTAATAAGAGAAGAGGGGGTAGACACTGAAAAGGACTGTAGTAAGAGATGGAGAGGAGTATACTGGGAGAGAGGAAGGGGCACTTTCTGCTTCAATAAAATGGGGAACAGAAATGGTCTACCCTCAAGGGTCCCCATAAGGGGTAAGGGCTAGGCAATTAACCAAGGGAATACTGTGCCCATGGCTCCCGAAGGCTGTTCATGACCGAAAGAAAGCTAGCCTTTCATCCTTTCAGCACGGCTCTCACCTTAGGAATGGTATAGAAGATACAGAAGAGGAAAGGAGAAGAAAAGACAAGCAAAATTAGTTGAGGCGAGGGTTGAAGTCCAAGGCAGTGGTAATCCCTACATTGGGCTCCAGTCTCCATCTCTTAATAATGCTATCAATATTGAATTTTTACTAGACAATTACTATAGTGTTATTGGCATTATCATCAGCAATATTAGATGCCTAAAATATTCTAAAATCAAGGAAATGGGAGACCAAGCAAGACAGGCAGTACTAGTAATTGATCTCATTGGTGACTGTTGTAGAGCCATCTAGGTGTAAATAATTTACTAGAACAGTGGGCATGACATACACAATGTGGCATGGGGTTGATTGAATGGCCATGTTGCATTCTCCCATTCTAATAAATGGTCTGTTGGTTCTAATTTCTAGAGTCGTATAAAGTTAAAACAATTTACTGCATTACAAGACTTGATGGGAAAAGTAAAAATAAGGTTATCATTTCAATTTATTCCAAAGGTTTTTACATCATGCTAAATTTCTTAAAAGCTAATGAGTAAATGCACTACCCACAAATTTCAGCATCACAACCAGTGTTCCAGACATATGCTACAAAACATTCACATACTGAATTAACCTTGCAAAGAGCATATCCTTGTCAGTTCTAACTATCCACCTTCAAAAGAACTTAGTACTTAATTTTGGCAAAAAAAAATTTGGCTGCATCAGACAGCTATCACCAAACACTGTTTTCCATACAAACAGTCCTTGACAGTAAATAGTGCACTTTAAATGCTAAAATTTTCACACCCTTCTCTCATTTGCAGATAACTGCAGTGAGGGGCCTTTCTCCTCATGGAGAAAGGTGTAATCAAACAAAGCTTGGGACACCATGACGACCTTTCACCAAAATCTTGCTCATGCCTTGTGTCACAAGTTTAATGCCAAAGCACTGACAATACTAACAATTAATGGTAAAAAGGTCTTCCATGAGGTGAGGAAACAACTTAAAAAAAAAAAAAAACAGCAAAAAATAGAGGTAGTAGTTCCCAGCACCTCATCAGTGGCAAGCACATCTGCATCAGAAATACCTCAAAACAAAGCAGATACCATCACAGCAGCTGAGTGAGTTTATTGCCTAGTCAAGCAAATGAAGAGTGTTATGGTTTTGATTTCATTGGCTAAGACTGAAATCCCTACTGAAAATGGTGAAGTGTGAGAAAGGCCATGAAGTATCCCCGAGTGTTACACTATTACTCTGATTGCACTATAACCAATTAATGTGATGATTGACACTGACATGCACAACTCAAAACCTAGAAAGTGCAAGGACACTGAACTTCAGAGTTGAATATTGCAAATGTACATCATTCTCTCCAAGGGTTAAAGGCAGGCAGGCTTGTTACACCTTTGTCAACCTGGGAACAAAAGGATGTGGCTTCCACATTCACCAGTGATGCAAATTATAATCATAAACAAATGAACAGCAGTGCATTACTGTGTACTGTCATCTTCAATATAAAATAATCAGTCTCGCTTAAACATCCGAAGTTCAAAAATCCGACTTTTAGGTACCCTTCGTACTGAAATGCCCTTTACAGTGGGATCAACCAATTTCAAATCAAATTTCCTAATGCTGTGATGTACCGACCGTTGAGGGGAGTATAACGGAAATATTTCAATCTTTACTTATAAGGCTAGTTTCAAACATTAGTGCTTCGTACTCATTATCAGCATGCAGAGGTCAGCTTCTATGGCACATGGTTCACTCAGTCGAAAGTCTCACAGAAGCAAGCTTTGAGATGGACATGTCATCAGGGTTTGTTCTTAACTTCTGAAGTCCTGAGCAATTATTGCCAAACCTATGCAATTTTGAAGATCAGAGATATCTGAGCAGCTTTATAGAGTGAGGCAAGACCATGGATTATGATCAATGAAATCAATTTCTCTGGACTATCACAATTGAAAAAGACGGAAACAGCACTGGGAATATGGGAAGGAACACGTCAATTTTAGATACACGACCTTCCTTAGCGAGTCGTTCTAGTTTATAGAGCAGTGCCAAAGGTGGATAACAAGTGCAAGAAGAGAAACCTCTTAAATTCTGTATATAATTTAACAGATTTTTTAATAGCAATTCTGCTGTTCTAGAAAACAACTTTCCTTGTACCACTGCATTAATTCTTTACCTTTACATTAAATACACTCCAGATTATTTCTGTTAGGAGTCTAGTACCCATGGATAAAAGGGAATTCCCATACTCTCAAAGTTTAAAAGTCACTTGGGGGCTTTCTACACCAATGACTACTTTTTGTGCCAAAGTTATTGATAATAATTTCATGAAATTGTGGGTGTGCAGTGCTACTATATCCATGTGTTAAAAACATACATGAAAGGAAAAGCTGGGCAACACGTGTACTTCATGCCTGCTAAGACCAACATCACCGAAGACATTACTATCCCCTTTGCAAAATTATTCAATCTTCTCCATATCTTCACTGCATCTCGGTGATATCAGCCTCCAGACTTTCTGGAAAGTTAAAAGATTAGATTAGGTCATGCACATCAAATATGTATGCAACTAGTATTCTATGGCACAATGTATCTAGCATCACTTGCAGGCTTGCAGAATGAAAACTGATGATTCAGATATTTTTTCTGGCCCACTTTTGGCACTTGGTCATCCACGTGCGGATGTCAGGTATGGCGAAGAGGGCAAACGGTTAAATCAGTAATCAAATTATATCTTAAACCATTAACATGTTAAAAATTTGGCTAGTGGCGCTCGTTGACAATTACCCATTTGCACCTGGCTCACTCAGTAGTTTAGAAATATGTTTCCATATTTTCAAAAAAATTAAGTGAATGATTAAATTTAGGTGCTACTGCTTAAAAGTTTGACTATAGAAAAAATGACGCTACCATCAGAGAAAAAACTAGCTCAGTACAATGTGCAAAAGTGTAGGAATGGTTGTGATGCAATCCCATCTGCTATTTGGTCACAACATCCATGGGATGTACTTACAAGCCAGCCAGCAGCAAGGGGTTAATATAAATTAAAATTAAGATTTTCAATATCACATTATGATAAAACTGAGGTAATATCTGCTAAAGTAGAATTACTTTGGATAAGATTGGTATGTTATGCAAGTGTTCTGACCAATTGCCCAAATATTCAATATCTTTCAAATCTTTTCTATAACGTGCATCTACACGTTTGCATTAACTATAGTCATGAGATAAAGCACTGACATGAATATAGCAATGCTCATACTATAGATGACAGTAAGTATGAACATTTAACAAATGCATTATATGGCAATTGGTCTGGGGAAATCTGAATTGCAGGCCTTCAAGTTTTCATCCTTAGTACTGTATATCTACTCCCAATAGAGTAGACATCCACCTTTACCTACCTGTACTATCAAGATGTTATTCCATTACACTATTGCAGCTTCCAGATTTTCTGCAAAGTTAAAAGGTAATTAGGTGTTGCGCACTTGATATGTATACTACTTCTATTCCAAAGAAAATGTGTCTGGCATCACTTGCAGGCTTGCAGAATGAAAACCTGACGATTCAGATATTTTTTCTCGCCCACTTTTGGCACTTGGTCATCCACGTGCGGATGTCAGGTATGGCGAAGAGGGCAAATAGTTTACAAGTTGTAGATCTAGAAATTGGATAAACCAACATATATTAACCTTTTAGATTAAATTAGAAGGCTAAAAAATAAATCAAAGTAATATCAAGCTGAATATCAAAACTAAAGTATTATGAATTTATACCTACTCAAATAGTGCAACAAGTGGATATTGGATTCTTGATATGGTTTCTCTACCTCTAATATGATAGATATCCATGTTCACCCACCTGCACTATCAAGGTGTTATTCCATACAACTTGCTTTCCAAAACTGAAGGAACAGTTCCAGCTCCCAGATTTTCTGCAAAGTTAAATATAATTAGGTGTTGCACACTATACTATGACTATGCTACTACTGTCGCAAAGATAATGTATCTGGCATCACTTGCAGACTTGCAAAATGAAATCTGCTATGATTCAGATATTTTTTCTGGCCCACTTTTGGCACTTGGTCATCCATGTGTGGATGTCAGGTATGGCGAAGAGGGCAAATTGTGAAAATTTTCAAAACTTAAAAATTAAATTATATACCAATCTAAATTAATCCTTGAAAGGATTATGAAGTAAATGAAAGCCTGATATTACAATCTTAAATGAAACGGACATTTAGGAGTTTACTTCAAAGGATATGCACTACTAGTCACCCCTGTCCAAATGCCCTTCCCTAGACTTGAATTAGAATACCAATGTTTTTTTATCCTGGAAAAATTTTAGCCTATGAACAGTATGTTGGATGGGAGATGGGGGGGGGGGGGGATAATTATGAAGAGCAATCACGTTTTTGCCATGGTCCAGAGAAAGTACAACCTATAGGGTTAGTCTGCTTGTGCATGCCAAGTAGCTGCTCCCTCTTTTGGTTATTGCAGCAGTCCTCAAGAGTAAATTACAGGTTCCTTTTAGCTTTTGTTTTCGAACAATTGTGCATATTGAAGGCATGACCACAGTAAATAGGTTTCCCATACTTCAAAATTTTCACATTTCCATTGGCTGCTGGATATGGCTGCATTTGCAACAAAGCACTGGGCCCAATTGTGTGTCTAGCCTAGTGTAGGGGAGATGGACAAGGCTGTCTAATAAAGCTCACTATATGAGCCGAGATATAGGTTGGTGTTAATCCATACGTGACAATGAATGATGGATAATGCAAAAAAAATATTCAGTAGTGCTACTCCTCCGAACCTGGGATAGGTCAGCCTTCACCTACTTGTGTTACATGCTGTTAAAGCCACACTGTCACAGATTAGGAGTAATTCCAGCTTCCACATTCTGCAAAGTAATTGAACATTAGATCATGGGCACTTGAAGTGTGTGCTGCTACTATTCAATGGATAATGTATCTGGCATCACTTGCAGACTTGCAGAATGAAAACCTGATTATGATTCAGAGAATTTTTCTGGCCCACTTTTGGCACTTGGACATCTTTGCAGATGTCAGGTATGGCAAAGAGGGCAAACTGTTACATTTCATAATTTTTTATATTCTACTAAAATCTATCTAAATTAAACTTTCACATAATATTAAATTAAAAGGATGTGAAACAAATGAGAGCCAAAACACCAACACTTGTACAATTCACAGGTTAAGATCACAATACTACTGTAAGGTGTACTACCTATTATCACTGTCCAGACAGACTGCATGATATATATTGGCAGAATGGATACCTGCTATTAACTGGTTGCTGCAACTAGCAGGTTGTCTCCTTTTGCTACTTGATATGACCATATTTATACAATCAACACTATCTCAAATGTCTGGGTAAATGGAAACAAGTTGGTCTAATAGGAAGTCATCTTATTTTAGCCAAGACACAGGCAAGTGTTAAACCACTCGATCCAGGCAACACGTCTGTCAGGGTCATGGTAAACTTTGGCAGAGGGCCAGGGTGACAGAACGACTCAAGGCACAAGATATCTAATAGGAAATTTAATACAAAACCTCAAAAATTATACCATTATTAATTGTTATTACACAGTTGTAGACTTATCTAGCTAAGGAGTCTGTGCAAGGAAAACTGTACATTTCTATTCTAATACAGCATACTAAAACAGAACTTGAGGGGGGAGGGGGGAGGGATAAAAATAATGTAGAAAAAGAAAAATTGAAAGGAGAGGCGTGGAAACTTGACACCACGCAAGTGTTCTATGTCTGCGCCAAATACTCAGGAGATGGCCGCTCAAGTAAGCTTAAGCCTAATGCTTGGCTTTTGATTCTTATGCTAGCTGAGACAACCAGATCCAAGAAGTTAATTTACATTGTGTAGTGTTGCCAGACAATGAATGATGGGCATTATATAATCCTTTAGGTAATTGTTGAAGACCGCGACGCACCCTCGCAGAGACTAAGTCGAAAAAAATGATGTTTTTTCTGCATGAAATCCTATGATTTCATCGATTTTCGGCGTTGTTTCTTTTGCGAATGAATCGTTCAGGAGATCGAGTACCATTTCTCCATCGACGATCTTGATTTGATAGTCCCGTTAGCAGGGGAGGGCATGAAGTATATCAGGGAAATTATGGGGTAAAACAAGCTTAAATAAGAATAACGATCAAAAATGCGTAAAACTAGCACAAAAAGCGCTTAAAATCGGCCAATGAAACTCTACGGATGTAACCGCCATCTTTGAAAGTTTACGGACTGACGCGAAATAAAAAAAACTCTACGGGAACCCAACCCACATTTCGGCAAAACTCTACGGGAATTCACACGTTCCAACCCCCAAAAACGTATTGACCAATAAACCAACCTAATATATCAATATAAATTGCCGTGACTAGGCGTGCCCTTCGGGCACTGCCCGAGGGAGGGTTGATGGGGGGCAAGCCCCCCAACACCCCCCAGGACACATTCTCTCCACCACGGTATGTACGGCAAGACAGAGCTGCATTCACACCGTAAAATAATAAACCAAATACCTTTATATCCGGAAACGTGAAACTTTCGTTTCTTTGTACTGTTGGGATTGCTTCGATTTTAATCACCTTTTTCGTCCTTTGGAGCTCTTGATGGGCTCAGATATAAAACTGGGATGGTTACTGAAGTCGAATTATTCTTCGATGCCACTGTAAAGGTCTTAAAAAGAACCCAGAATCAACACAACACTGGAAACGCAACATTTCTCACCGGCTTTCAATCTCGAAATGAGCGGGTTGGTGAGCTGTCAACCTGTGGCTGGCGCAAGAAAGTGTGAAACACTCGATGCGCAGGATTCGATTTGAGGGTATAGATATATAAAAATATGCAAATGAAGTACATGACTTTGAAATTTGAAAGGCGCTGCGCGTTATATTTTCGTCATTTAGCGCGACTATAAGGCCGGTGCATCTTAAACTATAAGCTATCCCCTTCCATTTTTCCCGCTCTATAAGATGGCGGTGTCCATTTTCCTCTCTCTACGCGCGTCGCGGTCTTCAACCTCTACCTCCTTTAGTACTGTTCTGCTTCACCTACCTGTGCCACATGCTGTTATTCCACTTCACTCAACTGCCAAACTCCAGGAATAATTCCAACTTCCATACTTTCTGCAAAACAGAGGACAATTAGGTTATGGATATTTTGAAGCGTGTGGTGCTACTATTAAATGGATAATGTATCTGGCATCACTTGCAGACTTGCAGGATGAAAACCTGATTATGATTCAGAATTTTTCTGGCCCACTTTTGGCACTTGGTCATCCATATGCAGATGTCAGGTATGGCGAAGAGGGCAAAAGGTTACATTTCCACATAGGAATAAACATTTGAAAATAAACCAACTTATTTCAAACAATGTAAGTATTACCAACTAACAAACTAAAGTGATCCTTTATCTATGCCAATCATTTTAGAAGTCATGCAAAAATACTTGGCATACATCTACCTAATGATCACACTAAAATTGGGAATATATAATTAACAAAGCCAATAGGCTGATATGAAATTTAATTTTTTCAGTTATCCAACCTAACAATCACTGTTTCGGTATTTGTTACCAAGAGCCAGAAGTCCCAAAACCAAGGTATCATGAACCTAAATATCTAAACCTAACCCTAACTTCTTATTCCTAGATAGGAGGGGGGAAGTAAGCCCCCTGTACCCTCCTTGGTAATTGCTACCAAGAGCGACACACCCACCAGAGAGTCCCAAAACCAGGGTATTATGCAAACAAACACCTAACCTATTTTTTTTTTTATCTAAAATACCTCAACTTTGTTATCAAATTGTGAAGGTAAACCCATAAGAAAATTCTTTTTTATTATTATGTCCACTAAAGGTAAAATTTTCCTTCTAATAGCTGAGTGGAACAAACTATTCCACCTTTCCTATCTTCTATTAATTCCTTAAACAGGATGACAAACCTGCTGTACCCCATTTATTTGCCTTAACACACTAACTTGTAGAAAAAAGATAAAAGTCAAACTTTGGCGTGTTCGGGATATGCAGCAAATATCTTTGCGGTAAATATGAGTGCGATGCATCTGTAGCTTTTTTTTACTATATTTCTTGGGATTTATAATGCAGCAGTGTCCATTTTCTCTGTCACTCTCGGTAACTTGTACCATTACGTAAATGTATACCAAAGTATTACAATTTCACAATTTGGGTTTAAAGTTATAAAGAGCGACAGGAGGAGGTAAAGGGAAATGAACATTGTTATCTTATAAACTGCAGGAAATAGACTAAGTTGTTTCTTACTCTAAGCTGAAGCAGCGTCATGTTTACCACGAAATGACAAAAATGTCTGCTGCATATCACCGCTCGACACTCCACAACACCCTCACTGCCAGAGTTTTAATATCTGTTTTCTATAAGTTGTCACAAACTGCTAATAAGAAGGGATACAGGGGGGCTTTCCCCTCTGTCTAGAGAATAGATACATGTTAGGAAAGGTAGGTTAGGTGTTTGGGTTTGCACGATACGCTGGTCTTGGGATTTACGGTTGTATGATTAAAAGAAATTGTGGAA
>NW_020869888.1:86341-88841 GCF_003789085.1 Penaeus vannamei
GCGTCTCTAATTGTTATTCTATTAAGTTGTCGGTAATCTATGCACAGCCTTAAAGCGCAGCAAAGGGACTTTGCTTACTCGGGGCGATCACACCTTGTTCGCATAACTTTCCGATGTGTTCTTTTACCTCTGGAACCTGATTCGGTGGTATTCGTCTGTACGGTATTCTAATTGGATGCTCAGTTGTCAGTGGTATGTTATGTTGGACACCCGTAGCTGTACCTATTGGCCCACTTTCATTAGCAAAAACGTCACTATATTCTTCTAACAGTCTTATTACTTCCTCCTTTTGATTTGCAGTTAAATGTTCATCAAAGATTTCTATTTCAGGCAACTTCACATGTCCAAATTTAACGCTGCAATGTTTAACTTCCCTCTCTTCTATTTCCTCTGCTCTCGCAACTTTGCCTATCCGCCAATTCCTTCTTAATTTGCATATTGTTTTAGATAGGTTTGCTATTAGCGTATACCCCTTCCCATTCTTTACCAGGACCATAGCAGGCAGCGTCACTATCCCGTCAGGAACCCATCCTTCCTGTTGTCCTGTCAGTGGCTCAATCAACACTACCTGGCTTTTTACCTGCCTTAATTGTGGGATCCAGACTGGCACCAATCTCATACTAGATGCTGGGATTACCGGTATTTGTGCCTTCCCGGTCAATGCAAACCCCCAGTCTTCTTTCAAATGTAATTTGCGGAGTGCCCTCACATCACTTATATAGTCCTTCCATTCTTCCAAGTCAACACTTGTTTTACAGAGATTGTACATTACCGGCCATACTTCCGCCACCTCTGACAACACATCAATGCCTAACAAACAACTGTAACTCTCTCCCACTCTATCACAAACTAAAAATACTGCATCAACCTTTGTCCCACAGATTCCGACATTAACTTTTACACTCCCTTTACACGGTACTATACCACCACCGACTGACCTAATGCTAATTTTAACCGGTTGAAGTTTTATCCCATATGGTCGCAAATAATATTCATAAACTTCAGAACTAATTAAAGAAACTTCCGCTCCCGTGTCACACAACCCAACAACATCTACCCCTTCAATATTTACAGTGACCACATTTCTATCCTCGTGTACAGTGACCACATTTCTATCCTTTTTACCACCGGATAGGTTGCTTCCTGTCCGCGACGCGTTCTTCCACGCTGCTGTTGCCAGGCCCCTTGGGTTGGCGGTCCGTGCTCCCACTGGGCCTTGCTCTTCTTCCGCTGCTGTATCGGCCAGCCCTTTGCGAGTCTCCCCGGACGTAACGTTACCCGTAGTTTCTTCACCTTGAGTCTGCGCGTTCCTTCCATAATATCTATCTCTGAAACTTCCTTCCGGGCACCATGCAATAATATGACCCTTTCTACCACATCTGTAAACTCTCTTCTCTTTCCACTTTTCTTTCATCCTTTCTTTCATCGTCTTTCCCATGATCATCTTTCCTTTGCGTGAAAGAATTCCATTCATGCTCTTTCATTGCTATCCATTCTATCCACTCATCCAACGAGTCTTCTGGCCTCTGTTCTATCCTCCTCTTAAGCTTCAATCCCAATGCCGGCTCTCTCATATTCCTCGCCACACATTCTCCGATCATTCTACGGTCTATTTCATTTCCACCTTGCTTAAGGCTTTCACTCATCTCCAATAACACGTCTAAAAATTCCCACACACTTTCATGCTTCCCTTGCTTTCTACCTGCCATCCGTTCGTACAAATCCCAAACAGATATTCTTCTCCCATAAACCTTCACCAATTCTTCCATAATTTCTTCTACACTCTGCCAGTCCCGTTTATAATTATGCAGTCTCTCTGCCGCCGATCCCTCTATGTGGTTCATCACAAATCTTACTTTATCCTCCTCATTTCCGACTAACTGTCCCAGTGCCCGGTTTGCCTTCTTGATCCATCTGTCAACATCCCCCCTTCCTGTGTAGACCTCTAGTGCTGGATCTTTTCGTATAACGGACGGAGAATTTACTTGCCTCTGCTGAATACTAGCTAAATCTTCTAAAATTTCCAAAGTTCTATTCCACCTAATAGTTTCCTCATTTTCTACTCTACTTGATTCCGCCGTCGGTAATTCCCAATTTCTAATTTGATATGCACAGCTTCCATCTCGTTTCCCTGATCGAATTTCTCGATATATCAGAAATATCAAATGCAATAACAGTAATCCCACAATTAACCCTAATAACCCGCAAATGTGCTCCCCCGTGTCCATCCTTCAACACCAATTATTAAATTTGAACAATCGAGAGGGAACGCTCTGCTACCAATTGTAAAGGTTGCTAATAGATCTTTAATTACTGGCCTGGGCCCTCCACCAGTACAACCTTTTATGGATCACCTCTGTTTGATTGCTCAGGTTCAATAATTGGGTTTAATGGAAACACTATTACCATTCAGATTTATTATGAAACCACAATACACAAAATACTCAAATTATAAAATAAAAAATAAAATAATGTAACTCGGCAAAAAAAATATATAAAA
>NW_020869888.1:93841-101341 GCF_003789085.1 Penaeus vannamei
ACATCAATTGGAAATGAAATTGAAGGGAATTAAACAGAATCACTTTATTTAAACTTAGTTTATGGAGAGTCAGCATATATGTCATCACAGGCTGTGGAGTTTGCTTTGATATACTAGTATTCTTATGATGGACCAACAATTATTCTGCATTTTGAGAAAAAACAGTGATACAAGATTGAATGTTATATTCTTATAGATATTTTCTATGATAATGAAATTATCAACAATGGTAGACTGTCACTGGTAAATATTTGCATAGTATATATTTCTGCACATATATAATATAGTGAAAATCCATTTATAAACAGCTTAGTGTTTCTTGGATATGTACTATTTCCTTAATTAAATTTTCTGCCACATCAACATCTAAGGTCATTAGCACCATATTCAAGATCCAGTGATTGGGTGAGATTTGAGGGTGAAGTCCCACGTAAGGAAAGATGATATAGCACTATGATCATGTATTATGGCAAAAAGATTAAAATTGAGCTAGCAATTAGGACAAAATCTGTTAGATGTCAAGGATTGTAGAGTGCTGGAGATTAGTCTGGTTGTGAAAATGGTAAAGAGGGAAGAGAAAATGAGTATGAAAGCCATTCTGGACTGACACACGGCCAGCCTTTTATCCTTTCAGCGTGGCTCTCACGCTCTACAAAAGAGGACAGAAGGATGGAGAAAGGGAAAAGAAAAAGGGGAGAAGAAAAGATCATGCAAAGTTAGTTGGGGCGAGGGCTGAAGTCCAATGTAAAGGTGATCCCCTACATTAAAACTCAGTCTCCGTTCCCTAAGCCTCCCGCGACAACAATGAACAAGGAAGGATTAGGGGTTCTTGGATATATAAGTCCATTATTATTTCAATATAGTAGCTATAATATATATATATATATATATATATATATATATATATATCTTGTTTCTTGACCTTATAAAACAACTAGTGAAGAACTTTGTTTCATTATACTCTTTATTCTTTGTTTCCTTCTCTTTCTCTTTCCAACATTGCCTGTTTCTCTTCCATTTTCATAACCTCTCTTAGAATAAATGTATTGTTCTGAATTTATGTAGAAATACACATTAAAATTATGACACAGCCAAATAAAAAAAGTTCCTGTACCCCTTTTACTTTGTTCATGTTCATTTTGAATTAGTTTTCATTAGTTAACTGATTATAATGTTATATATATATATATATATATTATATATATATATATATATATATATATATATTTATACATACATATACATGTGTGTGTTTGTGTGTGTGTGGACATAAAAGTAAAAGACAACTGTCACTGTAATTTTATTTTTCCTGCTTGTACAAAAATTACTACATCAACATTAACTAGTTATCTACCATTTTACATATCAATTAAGAGCCAAACAACTGGTACACCAGTTACTGTTCCTATATCATTGTTCATCAAACACAAATATGATATTAATTCTTATGTGAGTCTTTATATTGCAGCTTTACCAACTAAAGACACAATGCTGACAAAAAATATTATTTTGTATTTGATTTTAATACTTCAAAGGCTTCAAGATACACATGACATTAAAAAAAAAATGTAAACTCTTCAAAAAACATAATACATTACACTGATACATCAAATTATTCAAATTATCCTTTGTGTAAGTACATTTCTTTTGAAATCCATAAAATGTAAGTCATTTAAATATCCAAATATTCTACAATAATGACTAATATTACTACATTATCAAAATCTCATTCGAGTTCCAGCATTCGCAAGCTGGATATCATACAATAAAAAATAAATATTTTGGTTGAAAACCTACTAAACTTCAAAGAAGTTCAGTAAAAAAGGAAAAAACTCTCATTCAGGAATGCATCATGCTTACCATGTGTAGCTGTATATACTGTACAATACATAAACTAGTATTTACTTGTATCTGGTAACAAATTGCCAGATTTAGTTAATATTGTCTTTAATTAACATCTTACATTTCTTTGAATGAAAGCATCATTCATACACATTCACTGTGAAAGAAACACTTACACTATACTTCCATATATAAAAATACAGGGCATATAAAATGCATGAATACACTGAATAACATACAAGGCATTAAAAGTTTCTCATTCTCACACATGCTCATCAATTCATTGTAAGATAATATCCACATTAATGACAAGTGACACAAATATATAAATATACTCAAGTGTTATTTCCTGACCAACTGTGTGATTTACCATTGCCATTATTGCTAGTAATAACTAAGGTGACAATTCTCGATTTGATGTATTTTCTAAATACAAATGCAGTTACAGTTACAACTAAAACATCTTTAAATAATTGTCAAACCTGTAACAAAGTATACAGATTTTACATAGTCATTCATGTAATCGGTCATGGCCTAAATGTGTTACTGAGTGAATATGTAATCAGTGGTGTTATTAATTGACCAGATGGAAAAAAAATTTCATAACACATAATGGGGAAAAAATAACCTTCTAAGACATCTACTTTACAAAAGACTCTTTTCCTGTTGTCTAACCCTTGAAATCTAACACTTAGTTTATTCAGAAGATGACTGCTTACTAGATGTGCATTAATAAATTTTCTAGAATCCACATTCTGTGTAACATATTCAACAGTCATGTACAGATACATTTTTTTGTGAAAAAACGCTTCATCATCAAGTAAACATGTAATACTTTTACATATCAGGAGCTGAAATTCAAACAGACCAAACATGAACCATCTCTGAACCACCAATAGAATATTTCTCTGGCAATGCCAAGAAACCCAATCCTTCTGTCTCCCATTCCCATGACCTACAGATGTGTCTGTATGAACTCAGCTGAGTCCTCGTTTCATAGATGCTCCGTCAGGCGCTCACTCCATCTCCTCCTGAAGGGGCGGAGAGCCACCATCACAGGCACAAGGATTCCCAGGGCAGCCAGTGCAGCGGCTTGGGTGTTGATGATGATGGCTTCGTTTCCCATCAGCGAGTAAGTGAAATTCTTGGTCTCAGGATCCCTGTGTGTCATGGCAAGGCCTTGGGTTAGTAAAATATAGCCCTGCATCATGCACCTTTTGGTAAAAGAAGTTACAGCTGCTCTCACTTGTAGCTATATGGAGACCCATGCACCCACGTGTTAGCCATAACATGAAAGATTAACAGATTAACATATTAAGAATAGGACTGCATGGAGTCTGAAACTGTAAGAAATACTGATATTTTCTTTTATAATGCTCTGCTGAATGGTTTACCTCCAGAGACAGTGGTTTCATGGCATTCAAAAAATGATAATAATAATGTAATGCCACATATATCTCTTAACATCTCACTGTCTTCACAGATTTTAACAAACTACTTTTTGTCATGCAACCAATGCAAGGCTTATGAAACTACATGTTAATCACTAAGAGAATTAAAGAGAGAGGTTAGGTTCTTGCTATTTACTCACAGTTTCCTGAGGTTGTAACTTATCTCTATAAGGAAATAAAATGTATCTATGATGGGAATTCATGCCAAATGCATTATCTTCTAATAGTTAAACATCAGCACTGTAAAAACTGCATAGTTCTAATCCCTTATACATGATGCAATTTCTTTCCACTGGCTTTGGAGGTAGCTGATGCACATATAAGACATAAATCATTAGTAGAAAGATGCATTGAAATGTTGCATTTGCCTGAAATAAAGCTTGAGATTAGCTATAGAAACTTAGAAATGAGAGGGAAAGAGTGTTAACAAAAAGCATGCACATTTAGAGATTAGTCCCATGTAGTTATGTTTCGCGTTTCACCATGTCTTTTCTCGGTTATGAAGCAGTCAAGTCTAGTCTTTGTGATGGTTTTGCTCTCGAGTCCAAAGCTATGTTCTGCCAGCTACCCACCAAAAAAAGATATTTACAGATTGTTTTCTAAAAACCTGTTGCATTTTAAATTATGGTCTTAAAGTATGATCTTAAATTAGTTTAATAATGCCTATTGATTTTCCTAAAAAAAAAATAATAATAAAAAAATAAAAAATAAATAAAAAAAAATAAAAATAAAAATTACACTGATTCATTTGCTTTTCTTATTTCAACCTAACAATTTGTTGATTTTGTATCATATATTACAACCTTTTCAGAGATGATTTAAATCTATAACAATTCACAGCTGAACTATTATCTCACTTGAGTGGAAATCAAAATTGCATTAGAAGAATATAATATTCATTGTGAATATATTTTCAGATATTCTGTACCAAATATAACAAATAATTCTGACAATAAAATCATATTATATGAAAAATGCCATTATTGTATTCCTTTTCAAAACAATGTCACAATCAGATTCCTTTAACACTGAGTATTGTTATACCATCAGATCAATCTTGTCATTACAAAAAAAGAAAAAAGAAAGAAAGAAAGAAAAAAAAAATCAATATCTAACCTACATGCTATCCTATACAGTGGAAAAATAATATAAAAAAGGCAGAGCGACCGGCCTCACATTGCCTTTTACATCTGGTCCCTATAGTAATATGTTTTCTGTGTCATGACATAATGAGAGTTGGACGGAGGATCAACAATGGCCACGGGGTGGCTGGCGCGGGCATATCTGCTGGAGTATAGGAGAAATCCCATCAGAATTGCCAAACCCGCTAGACAAGCAGCCTGCGCGTTGACAACCCAGGCCTCGTCTGGAAGTTGGGCGTATAGGCCATTGCTATGCAAGAAAAAAAAGGGAGAGAAAAAAGGTATATCCAATCAGTTTACCTTTACTTTTTATCTGCTTTTCTATTTTTTGGAGGGTTATAATTGTGTCCTGAAATTTAGAGGTGCTGTTCTTGTTCAGAGGGACGTGAATCAGGATTACAACAGAGGGACACTATACAGAGCAATGTGATGTGACAAATGGAAAGGGGAGAAAGAACATATGAGAAATGTAATTATGGGAAACTATGTTTCAGACAGCTCAGACAGAATGATACATACATACATACATACATACATCACACACACATATATATATATATATATATATATATATATATATATATATATATATATGTATATATATATATATATATATATATGTATATACATATACATATACATATATATACATACATATACATATACATATACATATACATACATACACATACACACACACACACACACACACACACACACACACACACACACACACACACACAACACACACACACACACACACACACACACACACACACACACACACACACACACACATGCAAGCACGCACACAGATACTCATACACACATACTCACTCACACAAATACAAACACACACAGATTTCTTTGCTGTGAAAACTACAGCTACTGTCAACTACTATACAACACAATTCAAATCTGCCATTGTGCATAAACATGCAAAGCAGTGTTGCACTTCAAGATAAAATATGAAAAGAAATATACCACACTCCACACATAAGTTACATGTTGACTACATTACTTTCTTGAAAAGAACAGCAAAAGACCAAGGAGTTTTGTCGCTTGAACTTTACCCAATGCCAATGAGAACATGTAATGTCCACTATAGCTTTCTTTTACAAACTGTGTTTTTACATAAATGGCTTTACAAGGACTCAGCTACCATGAAGTGAATGGGTAGGTCTCTGCGGCCCCACCTGATTTCCTCTTTCGTTGGATTGTCAAGAAAAAATGTATTTTTTTCTTATTTTACTAACATTGATACTGTTTTTATCATTAATGAAATTATGAATATCACAATGTTATTGACAATACTAATAGCAATAAAAAAGTGAAAATCTGGAGAGAATGGCAGAACTAATGATTGCCTCATTGGTGACTAAGCACTCATAGAGCCATCCATGTGTAAAAACAATAAACTAAAATCACTGTGGACAAGGGATAAACTACCTGTCGGCATGGGTTAAGCAGCGGAAAAGATACAAGGTACATTTTACAACTACTGCACACATTCTATTTCAAACCTCACTCTGCTTCAAACTCAAACAACAAATTGAAGGCAAACAAAAGCTGGGTAACTTGGCTTATTATCATATAGTACAATTTTCTTTTTAAACCTCATACTTTGTACATCAATATGGTTAAGTCCTGAAAAATGTAATCAATATCAAAGGGCACACAATCCAAAAAATAAAAGTCAAAACAGTGAACATAATCTCTGATGCATCTGGGAATTGTAAACTTACCCTTCAAATTCCTCATTACTCAGTGTTGCAGTAAGATACAAGAAAATGTGTATCAGTTTCTATCAGCATCAAAAGTACATGTAACTCATCCTTAACAATATCTACCTAAAGAGAAGTGGTTTCAGGGTTTCCTATTTTATTATTTCTTCACACCCACTCATCTCTTCCCTTTTTGCTTTGTGATTTCTCTTTCTCTGACGCATTTCCCGGGACTCGAATGTGTAAAATGAGAAACATGACGATGGCTAAACCACCGAGAGCCATTGCTTGTGTGTTTATTATAATAGCTTCATTTGGGAGTGAGATATAGGCAAATCTGTGACAGGGAAATCAAACATTGTTTGTATCAATCTTTAAGATGCAGAAAGTTGTTTATATAGCTAAATAAATATACTTAAAGTATATCAAAATATTTGTAAAAATGTATGATTTGTAAATCTTCATTATGAATTTTGATATATACTCAGCATTGATATTCTGACTAGAATATATTTTCTTTGAATGTGACTTGGAACTTTCTCCAGTTAAGAGGCATGCATGATGTAGAAAATTCTTCACAAAATTATTTATCATTCATATTCACAAACATAATGCCAATACTCTTATTGACTGCAATACTTACATTTCATAGTAATCTTGAAAAATCTGATAGCTAAATACAAAAGAGATCACACGTGAATTTCCATGAAACTCGGAGATTAAGAACGAAAGTCACGTCCCTTTGTCTATTTAAATAATAGGCAATGAAAAATGGCACGATGATGAAAAGCTATATAAAAACAAATTGAAATCATTTCTTCTTTTTGTAGGGTGAGGAGTTTGAGAAATGGGCAAACCTCTCACAAAATTTATGAAACAAAAAAAATTGTAATCTTGTTTGCTTTACCTGTTGTTTCTCTGGCTTCTTTATTCTCACAATTATCATCTAGATGGGTGTCATAAATTATGGTAATATCTGTTTTTGCCTCTTCAAACTTTATCACATCTGAATTGAAATTTGTGGTTTTAAACAGTTTAAACAATAATTACTTGTCTTGTTCATATTGCTTGCTCTATAGAATATGTCATCTTTGTTACATACTATTCACTTTAATCAAATATTTTTATTTTCTTAAATACTTTTTCATCTAATTTTCTATTTACTTAAATCACAGAAAACTAAAAAATGCCTTAGCTTATCTCACTTCAGTAGTGCAGTATGCCATTATGTCAAATTTCCACATCAAAATCAACTCAAAATATTGTGAAGATATGATTCCCCTTTCTAAGCATAACCATGTAACTCAAAACATTTAAGAGGTAGAAGTTGTTGCAGACCAC
>NW_020869888.1:114258-124258 GCF_003789085.1 Penaeus vannamei
GGCCTAACAACTGGGAACTGACACTGCCTACCATTTTGAAAAATTTCACACACACCCAAAAACTTTTGTGACATTGGTTTTGGTGGGAAAAAATTAAGTCAGATTCTTTTTGAATGGATCTTGTACAGAAAGTGTTACCCAGAGAGACAGGAACAGGTTTCAGTTTCCAGGCAGAATACATTCAGTATGAGTAGCTCCCTAAAAGAATAAGTTGAGCTTCATCGTCCTCAGAAACCCTAATTTTGTCTTGCCATGAAGACAGGAGACTTTCTGTTGAGTGGTAGGATATATTGTGATGTCACATGCCCCACCCATTGTGTGCTCAAGATTCAGACCCGTCTAGTGTACTGTTGTTTGCTTTATTAATTGGCTTTCCATGGTCTTGGACAAAGAGAAATATCTCTATATGACTGATCAATGTGAAATGCATCCTGAGCTGTGGAATCCATTAAACCCTTTCTGCTACAATAAATGAAGAAGGACAAACTGCCTCACAGGGGACATTTTCCACTTAGCCAGGTTCCCTCATCCATTTTCTTTCATGCATCACAGGAAACTATTTGGAAAACCTTCAGAAGAATACTGTTCTAGAAAAAAAAAAAAAAAAAAAAGATTTCCAGAAACACTTTAGGAGACAGAAAGTGGTAACAATGAATAGGATACAAATACAATTTTCCCCATGACATTATAAAACAGTGTTAGGTGATTACTGAACACAGCCTATAGACAATCATACACAATTTATCACTTCACATATGAATATTCAAATATCTATACAATAAAGAATGCAGTAGTATAATAACTGCATAAACTGAAATAAGTCTATCATGGTGAATCTGCAAATCGCAAATTTAACTATCATTATAAACAAGACCATCTGAACATACAGAGTATTTGCTTTTGAACTGACTATCATATTTTAACCTAATGCCGCCGGGTAAAAAAGTTTGGCAAGTGGACATAACAACAGGATTGTTGGCATGCATTGGCAATTTCTCCTGTTTGTGCCTGGTTCATTCAGTAGTTTGCAAGCGACAATTGCCACCTAAAAGCTATCATTTTGTTATAATTTACATAAATATTATAATTTTGAAGGTTAACTCCATTATAGGTACTATTGCCTAAAATCTTTCCCACATAAATGAAGCTGCTACTATCGGAGAAAAACAAACTCCGTCCCATGAGCCAATGGTGTTGTAATGGTCATGATATGATGATGATCATCATCATCGTCAGGAGCTAACACCTTTTGGGATCCCTCATGGAAAGCCGCCAGGCAGGGACTCGGCCCATCTTGAGCTCTTCCCAACAGGTTTGATCGATCTGTCAGGTGATAACCACACATTTCAAATCTCCACTTTCCTTGAGGAAGATATCAACTACATTTCATGTGACATGATCAACTCTCCTTCCCCACCCAAACCCAAATTTCCCATAGGTTTAAGTTTAGCCTGCGGTTTACTAGCCAAACTGAGCCCTGGTCCCTGAGCCACCACTAGCCACCCAGCTTCTTGTTTTAGTTCCACAACAAATACATTCCAACAAGCTTAGTACAACCGGACTGGCATAACACAGAACAATCTTCTAAAAAGATCACAGACTATTCCTAGTTACTGCCCATGAAAAAAATGCAGGAATTCAGAAAGGACTACTTTAGCTTTGGCACGGAATCAAATTTGATTTGTGAAACCCAAACTTTAAGATGGGGAGAGCCAGAGGGTGTTGATGACTTTTAAAGTAAAGATTCATACAATAATTAGCAAAAAAAATACAGAAAAAAAGTAAAAAGACTAATATATAGACAGCATAAAAAAAATTAGAAAAATTCAAGAAACAATGATATTTTACTGGCAAAAAAGATGGAGAGTAAAAATTCCACTCCTGTGGGATGATGCATCTTACCTAAACCAAGATGGCCTAAGTATAGGTTTATTGTGCTTAAGCATCTGTTTGTGAGGTTGTGCAGTGTTAGTTTAATGAATAGTTAAAAATCTCTGCTAAACTGCCGCCTCCTGATTGGTCGTGAGGTAGTGGTGACATAGGTGGGCAGTAAGACAGAAGACGGTGTGCGAGCTGCGCAGCAACTTCTTCTTTCACGCCAAACTTTCCGCAACCTTTTCCCTTTATTTGTGGCATTGCCATTCGTGTCTACAGATTATTTCTTGTACCAACTACTATTACTTTTTGTCCTCTACAAGAATATCGTCTTCAATTTGCCCTAACTTAGTGCAGATATACTGTACAGATTTTCCCAACCCAGAATCAACACAACACTGAAAACAAAACATTTCTCACTGGATCTTGTCAAGGAATAGACTCTCCTGGTGCTGTCAAAAATCCTGGTTGTGATGTGCCCACCATCTTTGAAATTCTAAAGACCAATGCACCAAATCTGGAAAACTGAGAATCCAACTCATCTTTCAGTAAAATCTAAGGGAATTCACATCATCCAAACCCCAAAAAATGTTCTGACCAATAAACCAACCTAACCTAATAATCTAATTTCCTGTAACTAGGTATGCCTACTGTCTAAGGGAAGGGTTGATGAGCCCCCCCAAGGACCCCCTAGGAAACATTCTAAACCAGTATATACAGGAAGATTGAGCTGCATCCCTACCATAAAAAACAAAAACAAATATCTTTGGAAATTTCCAGCAGATAACAATCAGGATTTGAGGGGAAAAAAAGAAAAGAAAAGAAAAAAGAAAAAGAAAAAAAAAAAAAAAAAAAAAAAAGTATGGAATGGTTACTTTGAAGTAAAATAAAACTATTTTCATCTTTGGCATATGGTGTGCAAATCGAAAATAAAGGAGATACATGACAGATGACAGAAAATAGAGAAGATCGACCCATCTTTTTCTAAGTTCTTCACCATGTTGACATGACCACTGAATGTATTCCTATGCTCTCTCAAGTAGGTCATATATTAATATGCGTTTGTGAAAAAGATAATTGGCTAATTAGCGTCTGCTGTTCCACATTTATGCTTTCAAAGGTCTATGTGAATGTTATGCCTCATTTACGTGTTTCAAGACTTATTTGACAGTGATTTACTGGAATCAGTCTGAAGAACCTTCTACGCATGCACACTTCTGCATTTCTGACCGCCAGGTTTGACGGGACGATTCCTGGGCATTCGGTGATAGAAGGCCAGCAAGAAATGTTTTGTTTTCAGTTATGTCAATTTAATTTGTTCTTAAAACTAAATAGTGGCAGCAAAGAAGAAAAAGACCTTAATAAATATCGCACTTTAATTTCTGAGTCCTGGTTCATACGGCTATCTTTATGATTGCGCATTTATGCCAGATTTGCTCACTCATTCGCTTCCGCAACATGGTATCAAATCTTCTTTACATTGTGAAATGCGATTCTTGGCTCGGGTTTTTCATTTTTACACTTTCTTTACTTTGTGAAATGTGATTCTTGGCTTGGGTTTTTCATTTTTACCCTTTCTTTACTTTGTGAGATGCGATTCTTGGCTCAGGTATTTCTTTTTTACACTTTCTTTGCCTTTTAAAATCTCTGCTATGCACGAAATTGACATTACCTCTCCCCCCAACCCCCAATTCCCCACTGGATCCCCCAAGATTGTTGACTGGAGTTGCAGGTGCGGTTATGTTGGAAAGAATTACCTTTATTTAAGCCTGTTTTACCCCATAATTTCCCTGATATACTTTATGCCCTCCCCTGCTAACAGGACTTAACACATCAAGATCATTATCTGTGACTGCTATGGAAATGATCATCAGATTCATTCTTGTTACATGAGAATAAATCAGATGATATAAATACTATCTGGGAAGTCCCCATTGTCAGAATCGAAAAAATAACCACATCTTTATACCTTGAAACACCAAACTTTCATTCACTTCTTCCCAATGTCTTGATTGCTTAATTTTGAATTGCTTTTTCAGCATTTGGGGCACTTGATGGGCTCAGATTTCAAACTGGGATGGTCTATTCTTTTTCGCTGCCACTGTATTGTCTTACTAATATCCCAGAATAAATGAAAAGAATACATTTCTCTCCGGCTTCCAGCCGTGGAATGGCATTTATCAGCCTGTCAAACTTTGCACCTGATAATGCGCATACACAGAGGAATATTGTATAGAACTGTATAAATAAATCATAAAACATGTAAAGGAAGTATAACAACATTAATATAAAACACTAATGATTAACAAAAAGTTATGGTAGAGGTTGCAGACCGCGACGCGCGTAGATAGAGCAGAAGAAATAGAGTAGGATAGAAGTAATATTAAGATGCACAGACCTTATATTTACCGTTAAACGGAAAAAAACTGCGGCGCTACGCACCGCAGAGCCAAAGTCCAAAACAGCCTTCCACAGGCAGAGTTCTTTGTTTATGTTTACATTTTCTATAAGCTCGTTTTCTATGTCTCATTTTCTGTTATTCCATTTTCTATAACTACGTTTCCTATGAAAGTCACGTTTTCGGTGCACCACTTTCAACCAACCTGAAATCATTGCCGATTACAAAATATTTTTATACAATATTTTATCTTATTTATAATAACATTTCCTCAAATAAATTTATGCTTATACATTATATTTATTATTCTATGTAATGTGGTTATTTTACCATCATTATATTCTTTATCATAACCTTGATTGACTGTTAACAATCTAACAATGCTACTACCTTGTTACATCAATTGCCTCCCATTCGGAACAATACCCAATGTTAAATACGCACTCACTTGCCTGTAAGCCCCCGTCATGGCTAGTGGTAGTGATTTCTGTGCAGAGTGTGACACGGGGTAAGTTTAAATGTTTATTATTTATATTCTTAAGAGTTTATGTCTTTTCAAATAAGAATTAATATTCTGTTGTTGCTTATATCATAATGGGTAAAATATTTTTATTACAATTATTATATCATGGTAGGTATGGGCACTTCTGGGAAAAGTACGGCACCCTGCCTTCCCTCTTGCTCGATCTTTGCCGTACACATGGCCATGAAATGCCCTAAATGCGATGGCGAATGCCGTCGCGACGATAACATAAATTCATTCAGGTGCGACAACCCCCCCCCCCCAAAAAAAAATTAGATGCAATTTCAAAAAATCACTATTTAAGAACACCTGGTTTGATAATAGTAAGCTTGATTTTGAAACTAATTTAAAATTTGTAAATTTGTATTTGAGAGAGAGGTTTTGTTACACATCTGCACGGAGCGAGTTTAATTTCCCAAACAGGAATATTTGCGATTGGGCGAGCTTCTGCCAGGAGGTTTTAATTTTCTGGTGTTTTGAAAATCAATCCAACAAAATTGGTGGGTCAGGGGAAATTGTCGAGATTGATGAATCTAAATTTGGTAAACGGAAATATAACATAGGTCGTGTCATAGAAGGTGAGTGGGTTTTTGGAGGAGTATGCCGCAAGAGTAGGGATTTTTTCCTCATTGCCAAGGAGATGTGTGACTCTCTCACTTTGCTTAAAGTAATTAAAGAGCGTATCCACCCAGGGACAATGGTCATTAGTGATTGTTGGAAGGCATACAACTGCTTGGAGAAAGAGGGCTATCAACATTTAACTGTGAATCATTCATACAATTTTGTTGACCCCCAAAGTGCCCCGGCAGGAGGACATACCACTTCGCCGGGTACTTGGCTAAGGCCATATTTCAAATGAAGTACCCGGCGGAGAACAAAAGATTCCCCCAATTCCTCCTTGCCGCAGCTTGCCTGTACCCTCCGCACTGACGGTATGTGTTAAATGTATTGATAATGTGATTTTGTAAATAATTTGACATGCTAATAAGGGATGTGCGGTAAATTATTTTGGACTATCCTAATTAAGGCAGCCGCCGAAAGTGTAATGGAATTATTTAATATTGTTCGTACATGCCGGAGAAATAAATAAAATTGTGGGGACCTCAGTGGTCGTGCTTTAATTCAAAATCAAAGGTTGCCTTTCTACAAATCTCGATGTCTCAAACCGTCTCGAAGTACTGCGAGATTTCTGAAAACTACAGCGAAATACCCCCAGGGAATGTGGTCCAAGTTTTGTTAGGTTAAGAAATTTCGTCGAGATATTGGCAACACAGACACCGGCGTGGCACATGTTGCAGTGGCGCCGAAGTTTCGTTCGGATTTTGCATTTATTCCTAAATTTTCAAATCTTATTCAACTATTTCTCCCTTGGGTGTGTGTCCTATGTGCCCCTGAAGATTGAAAGGGGTAGGAGAGAGAGAGAGAGAGAGAAAAAAGAAAAACGAAATTGGGGCGGCTGTCTTACTTATAATTACCCGGCGGGGAAGTCTGATAACTGAGGCGCGACAACAGGAGGTTAGTACGTTTTAAATTGTTGTTAACGAGAACCGGAAGATTCCACATGTATATTGCACAGTATATAATAATTATTAATAAAATGCATGTTACAATAAGTGTTTAAGGCTAATTTTACAATAACCGCAGTATTAGTTAAAATTATAAACGGTTTGACATAAATTCGTTGGTTGATGTTATGTTTCAGTATTCAGGTTCGTATGAAAACGATAATGTGTTAAGATGTAAAAAAAGAATGTGTATCAGATATCGAGTTCGTCCGTATTACGTTTTGCGCTTGTTTAATTTTGCGGTGTTTCATTCAGTGTCCGTCAGACAAAGTTTGGATCTTATTTTTTATTATACAGCCTCTCTATTGTTGCCTTGATATAACTTTAGGCTCGTCTTTCATAGAATTACAATTTGTATAAATGTTTAAGTGGTATTTATTTTAGTTAGACATTTACAGGTTGCCATTGACATTGTGCACCCCCCCTTCCCATTAGAGCTTCGTGAAGATTTCTCCCCCTCATCCCTCCCCCCCTCCCCCCTAAGAAATTAAGCTCTGCGAGGACCACCTCCCCCCTTTGGAGGGGGATGGGTACACCCCCATGTTTGGAACTTAGTCTCTGCAAGGGTGCGTCGCGGTCTTCAACAATTACCAAAGTTATTTTGACAAGCACATAGTGTATTACTTGTATTATGAACTACTTGGTATATCGCAGTAACGATTTATGTGGTCAGTGCAGTGTTTACCCTCGAGATGTAAATAAGATGAGCAACTTAGCTAAAATTGGGCCCACCATTGCTCTTTTATGTATAACACCTTTATGAAGCATTTGCACGTATCATGCCATAAAAGAACTTTGTCTTTGTTTTGTATCTTCGGTAATTTTCTATATTACCTCCGCCTCTCCGATATCAACGATTTTGGTATCATTGGATTCCTCACACTGTCCACATTGCAAATATATAGTTTTTATTGCTCGAAACCCCCCGTTAGCGACAAACTTGGCCCCGATAGCAGGTGAGGGTTGAATAACACTAATAATATAACCCACAGTGAAAATAACCATGGTTATTAACATGACTTTCCACTGCTGGGGGCTGTGCCCCCTGCGACCCTCCGACGGGGGGCTACCGCCCCCCAAACCCCCGCTGAGGACACAAAATATCCCCCACGTATTCACGGCAGGATAGAGCGCACATGAACTAGATGCATCGAAAAAGGCGCAAAACCCGCAGACCCGACGAGGGCAGGTCACTGCCGCTCTTCTGTTCATGGTATACTTTGTTCATCCTGATTATACTATAATCGTATCTGTATACAATGTTGACTATGTCAAGGTTAGTATGCTGATTCAGTGGGAATGTTACGAGGTAAATGTAATACGTCCACCACTCTGAGATCGTCGATAACTGTGTAACGCTCCAACCTGCCGGGAATACGTGGTGGATGTTTTGTTTCCTCGGCGGGGGTTAGGGGGCGGTAGCTCCCCCCCAGGGGGGGGTCACACGGGGCACAGGCCCCTGCAATGGAAAGTCATGTGAATAACCATGGTTATTTTCACTGTGGGTTATATTATTAGTGTTATTCAACCCTGCATTTTCCCTGGAACCTTCCATACCCTCCCCTGTTATCGGGGCCAAGTTTGTCGTTTCCGCGCAATAAAACCTAGGTAATTGTTGAAGACCGCGACGCACCCTCGCAGAGACTAAGTCGAAAAAAATGATGTTTTTCTGCATGAAATCCTATGATTTCATCGATTTTCGGCGTTGTTTCTTTTGCGAATGAATCGTTCAGGAGATCGAGTACCATTTCTCCATCGACGATCTTGATTTGATAGTCCCGTTAGCAGGGGAGGGCATGAAGTATATCAGGGAAATTATGGGGTAAAACAAGCTTAAATAAGAAGAATAACGATCAAAAATGCGTAAAACTAGCACAAAAAGCGCTTAAAATCGGCCAATGAAACTCTACGGATGTAACCGCCATCTTTGAAAGTTTACGGACTGACGCGAAATAAATCAAAAACTCTACGGGAACCCAACCCACATTTCGGCAAAAAATCTACGGGAATTCACACGTTCCAACCCCCAAAAACGTATTGACCAATAAACCAACCAACCTAATATATCAATATAAATTGCCGTGACTAGGCGTGCCCTTCGGGCACTGCCCGAGGGAGGGTTGATGGGGGGCAAGCCCCCCAACACCCCCCAGGACACATTCTCTCCACCACGGTATGTACGGCAAGACAGAGCTGCATTCACACCGTAAAATAATAAACCAAATACCTTTATATCCGGAAACGTGAAACTTTCGTTTCTTTGTACTGTTGGGATTGCTTCGATTTTAATCACCTTTTTCGTCCTTTGGAGCTCTTGATGGGCTCAGATATAAAACTGGGATGGTTACTGAAGTCGAATTATTCTTCGATGCCACTGTAAAGGTCTTAAAAAAGAACCCAGAATCAACACAACACTGGAAACGCAACATTTCTCACCGGCTTTCAATCTCGAAATGAGCGGGTTGGTGAGCTGTCAACCTGTGGCTGGCGCAAGAAAGTGTGAAACACTCGATGCGCAGGATTCGATATGAGGGTATAGATAAATATAAAAATATGCAATTGAAGTATAATAACATTACTAAAAGACTTTAAAGGTATAAATGCGTACCAGCAGACACAGATAATTAGCCAAATATCGTTTTGACAAGCGCGTAATGATACACGGACTAGTTCGCGAACGCAAAAATGCGTTCGTGGGTCAGTGTCGTGTTTTTCCTAGCAAGGTAAACAAGCTCATCGACTTTGAATTTGAAAGGCGGCCGCGCGTTATATTTTCGTCATTTAGCGGTGACTATAAGGCCGGTGCATCTTAAACTATACGCTATCCCCTTCTATTTTTCCCGCTCTATAAGATGGCGGTGTCCATTTTCCTCTATCTACGCGCGTCGCGGTCTTCAACCTCTACCAAAATCTACATATATGCATTGTATAGAGTAAGAGGAATCCAACGATACCAAAATTGTCGATATTGGAGAGGTGGAGGTAATATAGAAAATTACCGTATCTTCCTATCATTCACATAAGTTTTATCACCAAACTCTGGAACTAACATAATTCATATGCATATAGCTATATAGTTGCGACACATTCATTTCATAAATCGAATTGCAATGAACTGAAACATATCATAATGTAATCCAACAGTTTTCTCTTATTATAGGCAAACCCATCATACTAAGAGTCAAGTAAACAATGCATAAGACTAGAATTACTGTAGCGGATCTGCTGTCATGAGATACACTGTAATCATGGCCCCATTGTTCCATGTCAAGTATATTCCGAGGTTAGAAGTGTGTTCCCTGAGAGTGCGGCGCCTCGAACCACCCTTGCACAAACAAGCTCACGCTTTAGTACCACTATTCACTCACATTACAATAGGCCCAGCCCTTTCTCGTACGCCAAAAGAACTAGCAGACACCCACGAATACTAGACTTACCACATGAAGTGAGAGAACTAATTGCGATGTTCTTAATTTTAACATTTTAGAGGAGAGAAGTTCAGTTCTGGGGAGCACCTCGATAACAGCTGTTCTCTACACAACACGTAGACTTCCTCCTAAACATGCCGCTCTCGCTTGAGTTCTAATTCGAAAATTAACTTTCCGAGTTGTGAGTGGAAGAGTTAAAAATTTGAACTGA
>NW_020869888.1:135535-153035 GCF_003789085.1 Penaeus vannamei
ATTAGATGATGATGATTTGGTCTGTTGATGGTTGATTCGGATTGGGTGATGATCTGATCTGATTTGTTTCGTTTTTTATTTTTATGAGGTAGAATGAGTGAGATCGAGATTTCTTCTGAGAGTGATGAGAGAGATCAGAGAGAGTAGAGAGGATGGAGAGATTCTATTGACGATTTAGAGATGATGATGAGGATGTATTGAGATTGTTCGTTTTTGTTGGATCGCAGATTTGTTATTGTAGTATGATTTGCAGAATTGAGATGATGTGAGGTTAGAGTGAGTATTGCAGTTTGATCTGATTGATGATTTGAGAGAGAGAGGAGAGAGAGAGAGAGAGATTTTGATGATTGAGGAGTTGAGAGTGCAGTGGATAATATAGTGATGATGAGGAGAGAGATGCAGAGAGGATGGAAAGAGAGAGAGAAGTATGAGAGATGAGAGATGAGAGTATGAGAGTAGAGAGGTAAGTGATGTAGTAGAGAGAGAGAGAGCAGAGAGAGAGAGAGAGTGGAGAGATGAGAGAGACGAGGATGGAAAGGAGAGAGAAGAGAGAGGAGAGAGAGAGAGAGAGACGAGAGAGAAGAGAGAGAGAGAGAGAGAGAGAGAGAGAGAGAGAGAGAGAGTAATGGAAGAAAAATACGTCACTGGGTTTAGGTAAATATGTGAATAACGAAGAGATGTTATGAAGTGGTGATTAATTGGTAAAACTAAAACTATAAATACAGGCACAGGTAAATTGTCTAGAATTGACATTAAACAGTGATAGCAAAACAAATGAATAACGATACATAAGACCACGTAAATCAATAAATACCACAATATCCTGATCGATTGGCAAAAATGAATACTTGAATACACAAACAATACGAAAAGAGAAAAATAAATGACAACATAAATAAAAAGTATCGTGATCAATTGGCACAAATGTCGATACGTGAATACACATACAATACGAAAAGAGAGAAAAAAATACAACATAGATAAAAAGGTGACAATAAAACAGATGAATAAGCGCAACATTACCCAACGCATCTCAAACGATCGGTTCGCCAACAGTAAACAGAAAGGAAAGAAAGACCAAGCCACGTTGTTTACATCAACAAATCTGTTTGCGACGAACCTAAGCCTCTTTCAGACGTACTGCGAATGGTCGAGCGTTGTATTTCCTTTTTTTTTCTTTTATATAATCACCATAACAGGTATTGAGTTTCTATGTCTATCTGCCCAGCTGTTCACAATATCGGGAAAACCGTAAAAATAATGATAATAATAATAACTTGGAAGCATTTCCAGCGGATTGTGGATGATCGTAGTAGTTTTATAAGAGCTTCTATTTACGAGACGAAATTTTAGAATGGAGAGCACGAATGAATGGGTTATTGCACGGGACATTCGTGATTAAGTTGAAGACAGGTGTGCAATCTCTCGGACGTATATGCAGGTGAGATGATCCGAAAGTTGTTGCACGTGTGAGATCATGTTTGCTGAAATTCAAGAAATTATGATAATGATGATGGTGTTGATAATAATGATAATGTTAAGTGTGTGGATAATAATGTTACTAATAATGATAATCGTAATAATGATAATAATAATGATGGTGATGCTGCTGCTGCCGATGATGATGATGATGATGATGATGATGATGATGATGATGATGATGATGATGATGATGATGATGATGATGATGATGATGATGATGATGATGATGATGATAAGAGGAAGAATTCTGCTAGCATTTCGTCCGTCCGTCATATTCCATGTGACTTGAAGTCTCATTTCAATGCAAGGTGGGCGTCTCGTGACAGAAATCATATTCCACTTGAATGCCGACTTGAAGTCAATTCGCTTTGGTGTAAAATGGGTTGATGACTGACAGCATGACTACTAAAGAATGACACACACATAGGCGTGCTGGCGAAGGGAGGAGGGAGGGAGGGGGAGGGAGGGAGGGAGAGGAGGGAGGGAGGAGGGAGGGAGGGAGGGAGGGAGGGAGGGAGGAGGGAGGAGGGAGGGAGGGAGGGAGGCAAGCAAAGGGATAAGGGAAGGAGGCGTGTGAGTTTAACGAGAAAGTGGAGAGCTTAAAGTAAGTGGGAAAGAGTGAATTTAAGGTACAGGTAGAGGGAGGGGGAAGGGAGAGGGAGAGGGGGAGGTGAAAAGTAGAAGAGGGTGGAAAGGAAAATGGAGTACTTCCTTTTAGTAATAGTGAGTAATAATAATGGTGATATTAATAAAGAATAATAATGATGATAATGTGACCATAATAATGTGACCATAATGCTAATGATGATGATGATAATAATGATGATAACGATAATGAAGATGGTGATGATGATAATAATAATAACAACAACAGCAACAATCATGATAACAACAATGATAATAAAGACTTTAAGGGTAAGTCGAAGTCCCTAAGGATATGACATTACCTGTTCCTGTGTTCGTTTGTGTGAGCGACAGAGCAATACCGAATGAATAATTTATTCCAAGAGGCTTGAAATCTTGGCTTGGGGTTGAATTGGCTGTCATAGTTGATAGGTCCAAGGAAATGCTATTTGTGACCATGCATTGGATAGAATTGAATGGTGAAATGCGTAGACGTAGTGAGCATTTCATTTTCGCAAAGGAAGTCATTTCGGAATGCATCGGGAGACTGGGGAGCTCAAATGACCGCTAAGATGCATTAGTCGTTGGAACTGATATACGCAAACATTAGATTATTGTGTAATTTGATATCTATCGGTGATTAGGATGTAGGACAAGTATTAAGAAAACAATAGGAGGTGCATACAAGTCTAATGAGTTGAATATGTATATGTATATATATATATATATATATATATATATATATATATATATACATATATATGTATATATATATATATATATATATATATATATATATATATATATATATATATATATATATACATATATATATATATATATATACATATATATGTACACACACACACATACACACACACACACACACACACACACACACCACATACACACACACACACACACACACATATTATATATATATATTATATATATATTATATATGTATATATATATATATATATATATATATATATATATATATATATATATATTATATATATATATATATATATATATATAACCTCCTTGGCTGAAGTAAGTAACCTTGGCAGAGGTAACTAAAACAACTGAAATATCTAACTTATGGAAATAACAGCGGACTCAAGACAGCTTTTGCGCATCCACAAAGGATCGGATTTTGAGATTCAGGAATCCTTCGGGACGTTACAAATGACTACGACCTTTGGCATCCTACCAAGAGGTCTTCTCACGGGGGGAACGACAGCATCCCTGTACAAGAGAATTCCGTACATCAATCCCTTTAAAAACGGATTATTTCTGATACTAACGTCATTCCGTAGGACGTTTGTTTGTCATTCAGTCGCATTCGACTTTTCGAGGAACTGCTAGGCACGAAATTAGAAAAAAATAGATAAAAATCTTTTACCTTTCCTCTGTAACCCAGTCTCTGTCGACATGACCTTCAGCTGCACCGAGAACAGCCCGAGCAAAGGTTCGTCCAGTCTCATAGTCGTGAGTTTAATCTTTACCAATAAGACCACGCTCCGATGGAACGCTCACTTTACTTACACTTATTTCCCTTGGCCCTTTCCTCATTATAGGCGACATGTGAAAAGTGATGCAGTAGGTATCCGTTTTCCAAAAGGATGTGTATGTTTGGGAAATGTGATGAATGTATGCTGTGTAGTTATATATTATGAGAGAGAGAGAGAGAGAGAGAGAGAGAGAGAGAGAGAGAGAGAGAGAGAGAGCAGAGAGAGGAGAGAGAGAGAGAGAGAGAGAGAGAGAGAGAGAGAGAGAGAGAGAGAGGAGAGAGAGAGAGAGAGAGAGAGAGAGAGAGAGAAGAGAGAGAGAGAGAGAGAGAGGGGGGGGGAGAGAGAGTGAGAGAGAGCTTATTCTGTTGATCCGCTAACCACTTTTAGGAAATGTTTAGGAAATGTGTTGATATACTGTGTAGTTACGTAGACAGAGATGTGTATAGGTAAAGATAGGCTGATTGATAGACGGGTAGATAGATAGGTCGAGAAAGAAAGAGAGAGAGAGAGAGAGGAAGAGAGAGAGAGAGAGAGAGAAGAAAACGAGAGAGAGAGAGAGAGAGAGAGAAAGAGAAGAGAGAGAGAGAGAGAGAGAGAGAGAGAGAGAGAGAGAGAGAGAGAGAGAGAGAGAGAGAGAGAGAGAGAGAGAGAGAGAGAGAGAAAACGAAAGAGAAAACGAAAGAGAGAGAGAGAGAAAGGAAGAGAGAGAGAGTGAGAGAGAGCTTATTCTGTTGATCCGCTAACTACTCCCTTTTTTCATTCCTACTCGATAACCATTCGCTCTGCTTCTAGCCACGGCATCTTTAAGGAAACCCGCTACTCTGAGGACTCCGCAATAATTCCACTCATCTTGCAGAGTTCACCAGTGTCGTATTTCGCTTACTATTCACTCGCAATGAATCAGAATAAACTGCTTTAAATGTTTACTCAATAGAACATTTGAGAATCACCATCATATTTTTTTCTAATTTCTCATTTTCCTCGTTCTTCCCTTCCTTCGAGGGCTTAAGAAGAAAAAAAAAGATTTAAAAATCCTTTAAAAAGCCTCTGGTTCATTCTCTTCTTTTCTTATCGTTATTTATTTTCCTTCTTTTTCCCCTAGATGTTATATTTTTTCATGTCGTTAATTGGGTCTCTGAGCTGAGGACGATGTGGAGGTAACCAGTTCATTAACGAGATTTTAGACTCACTGCCTTGCTCGCTCTGGGTGGGAGATGTTGCTTAGGGAAAGGGAGATGGAAGGGAGAATGGGGGAGATAGAAAGGAGAAGCAGGGAGATGTTGCTTTTGCTTGGGGAGAGGAGGGAAGGGAGAAGCGAGAGGGAGTGGAAAGGAACTGAGAATGGGAGATAGAGGGAGAAGAGGAGAATGGGGAGAAAAGGAGAATGGGGAGATAGGAAGATAGAAAGGAAGCGAGAGGGGAGAGAGATGAAAGGAGAATGAGAGAGATGGAAGGAGAATGGGAAGATAGAAAGGAGACGGAGAAAGAGATAGAAGGGAGAAGGGGAGGAAGGGCGAATGGATGGAAAGGAGACGAATGAGAGAATGGGGGAGATGGAAAGGAGATGGAAGAGACGGAGGGAGAGATGGGAGATAGAAAGAACGGAGAGAACATTGAGGAGATGGAAGGAGAATGGAGAGATAGAAGAGAACGGAGGAAAAGGAGGAGATAGAAGGGAGAATGGGAGAGAGATGGAGGAGAATGGGGAGATGAGGAAGAGAGGAGGGAAATGGAGATGGAAGGAGGTAAGATAGAAGGAAAGATGAAGATGGGACACGGAGACAGAATGCAGGAGATAAAAGAAAGATTGAAGGGAGAAACATGGAAACAAAGGGAGAATAGGGGAGATGGTAGGGAAAGTGTATGAAGTAGAAGAGAAAGATGGAAAAACAAGGGAGATGGAAAGGAGAAGCAGGGAGATGGAAGGGACACGGAGGGAGAATGAGGGAGATGGGAGAATGGAGAGACGATAGGGAAAAAGAGAATTATAGGAGGGAAATGGATATGAGAACGCAAAGTGGTATGGAGATAGAGTATATGGGAAGAAAAGAAGGAGATAGAATGGAGAAAGAGAAATTGAGGGATATGGAAGGAAGAAGGACGGAGATATAGAGGAAAGGAGGAAGATGGAAGGGAGAAAGGAAGAAATAGGCGAAAACGGAATAAAGAATAAGTGAGATGGTAAGAAGAAATATATAAAGAGTAAGGATAAAGATAAGATGAAGAAGCAGCGAGATGGAAATAAAGCGAAGGATGAAGAGAGAGAGAGAGAGAGAGAGAGAGAGAGAGAGAGAGAGAGAGAGAGAGAGAGAGAGAGAGAGAGAGAGAGAGAGAAGAGAGAGAAGAGAGAGGAGAGAGAGAGAGAAGAAAGAAAAAAAAACAGAAAAAAAACGAAGAGATGAAAGAACGATAAAGGATAAAAAAGACGAAAGAGAACAGAGGAGGGGAATGTGAAAGCGGAAACAAATGTGGGTGAAGAAGGGACACCAAGAATAAAAAGCAGAGGCGGAAAAGGAATGAGAAAGGAGAGGGAAAGAACAGGAAGACAGACGAGGAAACAGGTGAAACAGAAACAGGCAAGAAGAAGATGAGACTTAAGAAGAATTAAATAGGATTATTGGCTGTAGAGATGATTATGAACTTGCGAAGTGGGAGGGACTTGAGTATTGTTGCAGAGAGTAAAAGCTGTAATTAAGCAAGGAAGTTGGGAATTGCCACACACATACACAGAATGAGAGAGAGAGAGAGAGAGAGAGAGAGAGGAGAGAGAGAGAGAGAGAGAGAGAGAGAGAGGAGAGAGAGAGAGAGAGAGAGAGAGAGAGAGAATAGAGAGAGAGAGAGAGAGAGAGAGAGGAGAGAGAGAGAGAGAGAGAGAGAGAGAGAGAGAGAGAGAAGAGAGAGAGAGAGAGAGAGAGAGAGAGAGAGAGAGAGAGAGAGAGAGAGAGAGAGAAGAGAAGAGAGAGAGAGAGAGAGAGAGAGAGAGAAGTGTATATTTCTTAACAAACGCACATTGTTTTGCAACGGAAAACCTCAAGTTACTGACATGAAAACATTTCTTAAAAAGCAAATTAATTCCCAGTGAAATATTATCTGCTTTATATCTGTTACACAAAGACGGACGTACATGAAGTTCGCTGGGTAATTTCCTAACATTCTCTCTCTCTCTCTCTCTCTCTCTCTCTCTCTCTCTCTCTTTCTTCTTAGATAAACGTACTTTGGAACTGGCCTAGGTTTATATTCAATGACTGAACTGCTTTTCATATTCAAATTTCAGTCGATTGCGTTTTCTGTTCGTGAACTTCTAACGACTTCAAAATTGTAACCATTTATGATCTTTCGTGCGTCACTATCTGATTAAATGTATAATTACGTATCTTAAACATATGCAAAGAGTAGGACACGATTTGTCATGACGATTACATTTAGCGCCTTCAGTACCTGTAACATGGAGGGGAAAAAAAAAGAAAGAAAGAAAAAAAACTGAACAAAGGGTTAAGAATATTTCCCATGAGCACCGAGTTCAAAGTTAGTTCGAATGGAACTTTGTGCTCTTGGGATCTCGCTGTTCCAGGCTGGCGTGTTCTAATCCCGAAGCCACCGGGTTGTGCTAGGAAGGTTTGGCTGTAGGGACCACACCAACAGCTTCTTTCACGGGCGATGGTTGTCGCTTGGGAATGGGGAGATGTGGAGGGAGGGGATATGCGTCCTTTGAGGGGCCTTCTTTGTTCTTAAAGTTTGATGAAAAAAAAAGTAATGGAATAGAAACGTAAGTTTGCCGAATTACCTTCAACTTGTATTCATTTATGGCCAAACAAAGACTTTTAAAATCAGACACTAACGGGTGTTAGTTAATTACGAGCTCCCTACTCCTAGCTTACCCTCTCTTCACAGAGTAGGTTTATTGGAAATTGAGTTATTTATATTTTTTTCTGACTCTGCATTCACGGAGCAGGTACAATTTCAACTTTGGGATCAATACAAGCTGAGCAGCTGTGTTGGTTGTGGGTAAAAGGTTAGTGGCAAGTCATGTAAAGTGGGGAAAGGTTAAAAAAAAAGAAAAAAAAAACATGAATATTGCTACTGGCAGCTTCCAAAAATCGTCTTACGCGCTGCAAAGCCCTCATGCGGTTTTATACTGTAAAAACGTAATCTGAAAGCTTTCTTGAGAATAACCTCCCACGTCAACTTCTTGAACTTCCCCTTTTTTGCCGATATTCAGGATTCTTATTTTGAGAAAAATACTGGTGAGCTAAATAAATAAGTAAATAATGACAGTATATCCAATCGCAAATGCAACCAAAGGATAATACATTTCTGTCCTCAACATTGTGCAGTTCAAAGGATCTTTTTTTTCAATAGTAAAAGTCACTGCTATGGTTAAATGAAAGTGTTTAGTAGCATCAAACGCTGCCCAATATTTCTGATTGTGTCTTTTTCAATGTTAAAATTCCTTATGACTTTTGGTAGAGTCCGCCATAAAAATAATCTTTATATCTTTTTATAACTAGAAACGCAAAGCTGTTTTGGATAGAAAACCCTCCCACACATGTATTTCATCACTCGTTCAATGAAATGATTATAGCCACGGGTTTTATTTTACCCGCAGCCTATCCTCAATCCATCATTTTACTTCATGAATACTACATTTGTTTTCGGCGTTTGGCGGTGCAATCACGTATGTGCGTTTGACACTGGGAAGATGCATGTCTTTAATCTACGATACATCACCGAAACTGCCGTCAGTTGTCCATATCTCATATATGTGTAAATGTTGCAGAGGAATCTGTTAAAATAACTGCTTTTGAGTGGAGTTGGATCTAAGCCCAAAATATTGGGCGAGAGCCAAAGAGATGCGGTATTTCAAAATCATAAATGCTACTGTATATTTAAAGAACTGAAAGAGCTGCAATGCTAGAAAGATATTGATATTTCATCTCTAAATAGGATAATAACGTCGCCATATTTCGAGATATAATAGCCTCTCAAAACCACAAATGTTGAAGAGGCAGATGTGCTACAACTTAGATGAAAATAAATGGTGCATTGCAGGTGACATATCCCGATACAACGCGACACTGCAGTGGTGGCAGAGGGAAGCTATTTTGTAATATATTGCCTGGCTTAGGTCACAAGAGATGAGTGGGGCTAACGCTCTGATTAATGATCTTGCACGCTCAGCGTCCTGGAATTTCTCAGGAAAAATGCCGTTTATGGAATAACTATGGAGAAACTTAGAAAGGTTACTTTAAAAACAACACAGCAATACAAACTAGGGGGAGAGACGCACATTCAACTTTATTTTGTATATGAAAACAATTTGATGGAATTCAAGAATGTGATGATTTATGTGGCATTATTCAGTACATACGGCACATATCTTTACTAGACATGCTTTAAATGCCCTTGAAATATATACATATTTCATAAAACATAATCATAGTATACATACAAATCTATATATTTGGTATTTACATTTAAAAAAATAATTAATGATCACAAAATATAAAAGTTTCCCGTAAATATTTAAATCCTAGATGTTTTCTATGACAAACGTGTGTTTCTCAACCTAAGAAAAAACATAAAAACAAATTATATCTTCTTCCAAGCCCAATTTCTAAATAGTCCTGATAGTAACTCTTTAAAGTCAAAGTCATCCACCAGCAATCTCTTTCTTACAGACTTATACCAGACACCATATGTTAGTAAATAAAGAGAGAAACACTACTACAACGTCAGTTCGTAATGGCGACACAAACATGTACTCCGGGAAGGGCTTTCGTGCAGGCAGATCCTTGAGAAGTAAGTCTCTGATGAATATTATTATGAATCAATAGTGACAAGGTACATATAGACCTCCGTAGAGGATAATGACCGGGATTTTCACACTTGAGGCGAGCTACAGAGGTCGTATTTTGGGAGATGAAGATGGCATCGGCATGTGGAATGTGAAATCAGCATGAATGTTGAATGTGGAATCGGCAGCATTGCAGAAGCAGTGAAGTTGGGATGCGAACCTAGCGTTCTTATGGAATGTGGACTAGGCCTAAATCTTAAATATGTAATCAGTATTGGCGAATGAATGAACGCTGATGAATACAGAATGGGTATGAGTGAGGGGGAAACAGGAACGAAATATCTCAGGAACATGAAATTGGTATGAATGTTAAACAGTGTAAGTAGAATTAGTATGAATGTAGAATATGAAATAGACATTATAAAGTTGGAATAGTTTCAGTTTCACCTAGCCATATGGTACAAGATAAACTTTGCCTGAAAAGGCAGGATCAAATGTAAGACACTTCATCTGTGGCATTTCCTTCTCAGGCTGATAATGAGAAAGTTGTGCACAATTTAGGTGATGTCTTTTTTGTTATTTTACTGTTTATGAGCATCAGGACTTTGTAGATAATATCAATATAATCTGATTTATTTTTGTGTGGCGAGAACGAATCTGATGATAATTTCTGTATTAATCAGAGCCAACAATCCTGGGTAAATTTGGAAAAAGGCGTCACCAAAGAATCGATGGAAACTAACTTTATAGTCTTGAATATATTTGGTAATTGTTGAAGACCGCGACGCACCCTCGCAGAGACTAAGTCGAAAAAAATGATGTTTTTCTGCATGAAATCCTATGATTTCATCGATTTTCGGCGTTGTTTCTTTTGCGAATGAATCGTTCAGGAGATCGAGTACCATTTCTCCATCGACGATCTTGATTTGATAGTCCCGTTAGCAGGGAGGGCATGAAGTATATCAGGGAAATTATGGGGTAAAACAAGCTTAAATAAGAAGAATAACGATCAAAAATGCGTAAAACTAGCACAAAAAGCGCTTAAAATCGGCCAATGAAACTCTACGGATGTAACCGCCATCTTTGAAAGTTTACGGACTGACGCGAAATGAATAAAAAAACTCTACGGGAACCCAACCCACATTTCGGCAAAAAAAAAATCTACGGGAATTCACACGTTCCAAACCCCAAAAACGTATTGACCAATAAACCAACCAACCTAATATATCAATATAAATTGCCGTGACTAGGTGTGCCCTTCGGGCACTGCCCGAGGGGAGGGTTGATGGGGGCAAGCCCCCAACACCCCAGGACACATTCTCTCCACCACGGTATGTACGGCAAGACAGAGCTGCATTCACACCATAAAATAATAAACCAAATACCTTTATATCCGGAAACGTGAAACTTTCGTTTCTTTGTACTGTTGGGATTGCTTCGATTTTAATCACCTTTTTCGTCCTTTGGAGCTCTTGATGGGCTCAGATATAAAACTGGGATGGTTACTGAAGTCGAATTATTCTTCGATGCCACTGTAAAGGTCTTAAAAAAACCCAGAATCAACACAACACTGGAAACGCAACATTTCTCACCGGCTTTCAATCTCGAAATGAGCGGGTTGGTGAGCTGTCAACCTGTGGCTGCGCAAGAAAGTGTGAAACACTCGATGCGCAGGATTCGATATGAGGGTATAGATAAATATAAAAATATGCAATTGAGTATAATAACATTACTAAGAGACTTTAAAGGTATAAATGCGTACCAGCAGACACAGATAATTAGCCAAATATCGTTTTGACAAGCGCGTAATGATACACGGACTAGTTCGCGAACGCAAAAATGCGTTCGTGGGTCAGTGTCGTGTTTTTCCTAGCAAGGTAAACAAGCTCATTGACTTTGAATTTGAAAGGCGGCCGCGCGTTATATTTTCGTCATTAGCGGTGACTATAAGGCGGTGCATCTTAAACTATACGCTATCCCTTCTATTTTACCCGCTCTATAAGATGCGGTGTCCATTTTCCTCTATCTACGCGCGTCGCGGTCTTCAACCTCTACCATATATTTCATTAATAATAACGAAGTTATTTTATTATCAAAAAAAAAAAAGAAAAGAAAAAGGAGGTGAGATTCACACGATTGTTGAGGGGAATACTAACCTAATTCTCCACTGCTGTAATCATGTTACCGATTAAGTCACTATATTGTCTAATGCACAGCCCCCTGCAACTCCCGTCTAGGAAAACAAAGAATCCTCCACATATTCATGACAGGAGAGAGTGTCAGACTCGCCATCGAGCGGTCCCGCATATCGGTTGTAGCTACGAGAATTACACATTAAAGAGGGCTGTACCCCCTGCGACCTCCCTGTTGGGATGTGGGATTGCTGCCCCCCACCCATGTCCAGGAAAACAAAGAATACGTATTTACAGCTGGAGAGAGTGTCGGACAGAGTCAGCATTGGGCACTTCCACATGTCGGTCGTATGTATGCGAAGAACTGTACATCTAGTCACTTCAATGAAAATAGACCTTACAACATACCTATGCAGAGGAGGGGCTGGGGTGAGGGTCGCAGATATCAATGGAGCGGCTTGTTGGAGCGGGAGCGCTGGAGAAATTTGTGTGAGCACGAGCGACATTGCAATGGCTGATCACAAGGCATTTCAGAAGTTTGCGCATGTTCACATAATAATTTCAAGTTAGCCTCATCATCTTCAAAATAATTTTTTATAACTTTGTATGGTTTGATACGACACCTAACACACACGTAAGCCATGGCGAGACTAAATTGAAAATTGAATTTTCTAACTTCTAATAGCTTTTAATATTATTTATATTTGTTTTGATAATTAAACAACTTTGTTATTATTAATTCCCGAGACAAGTTTATTTAATGAAAAGTGATCATTCATTAAATATTTTCAAGGCTGTAAGGTTTGTTTCCATCGTTTCTTTGTTTACGCCTTTTGCCAATGCCTTTTCCTTTTAGAGTAGATAGGTGGCTCTGCCCCACCAACACCCCCAGTAAACATTCTCTTCACCATAGAGCTGCATACATACCATAGAAAATATACCAAACACCTTTATATTTCAAGACACCAAATTTTCCTTCTCTTCTGTCTATTTTCATGATGTCTAGGTTTCTAGTCACTTTTTCTGGTAATTTGGAGCACTTTATGGGCTTACATATCCATCTGTGATAGTTACTAAGGTCTATTTCTTCTGCATAGCCACTATATTATATTACAAAGGATCCAGAATTGATGCAATACTGAATATGAAATATTCCTTATATTGTCAAGGAATGGTGAGCACGAGGTCTTGAAAGTTCTGGTGGAAAGCGGAAATTAGTGTAAAACTATCAAAACGTAAAAAAAAAAAAAAAAAAAAAAAAAAAAAAAAAAAAAAAAAAAAAAAAAAAAAAAAAAAAGCTTATTGAAAATAAAGGAATGCATAAAAGTCATGAATTTGTAAAATCAGATGTTTAAAATTGCAAAACCATTTTCCTCACAAGCGTATAGTAATACATTAACTAGTTTAAAGATTGCAGGAATAAGATAAGCGGTCATAGTATTGTAACCATTTGTGATGTAAACAAGGCGAGGGACTTTGAAAAAGATGGGTTGATCTTTTATCTTTCGTATAGGCTTTTATCAAAACCAGTTTACAAACTGCATGGCTGATAAAAAGTATCTTTCTTAAAAATTCATATCTGGCAGTCATCAGTGTGCAGGTGGATATATTAACAGTATTTGTTACCGAGAGCAAAGCACCCTCCAGAGACCAAGTCCAAAAATCAGGATCTCATGCTTACCCAGATTCTCCAACCAAACCTTACTTACAATCTATTTATTCCGTAGACAGGGGGCAATCATCCTTTATCAAACCCCCCCTTAGTAGCAGTTCCTGCCAGCTTACAGAAAACGTACATTAAGAACTCTGACTGTGTTAGGGGGTTATGGACTTGGGCTCTTAGTGGTGATATGGCAGCAGATATTTTTGTCATTTTGCAATGAATATGAGGCTGCAGCATCTGTATGTGTACCTCTATTTCTTATGCTCTAGAAGATGGTGGTGTCCATTTCCCTCTATCTCAGTTTATCGTTCTCAGTAATATTAAATATATTAAATTTCTGACATAAACCTTGGGGATTAGTCATTTTGCTTTGTATTCCCATATGTTCTAATCATTATTTTGTTAAAGCATGTCATATTTGTTGTGATTAATTTTGTCATTTTTACTTAAATGAAATGTGCTGACTTCGTGGTTACTGGAATGCTTATTTTTTGTGTGGCTGTCCTTTGCAGTTGCAGTTGTGCTGCGTTGTATAAACCTTAGAATTTAGATCAAACGTAGTTGGTTTTGTTGTCTATTCTGATCCAAATTTACCTGTCATACAGCTTATCAGGGGCGTAGTCTAGAATTAGAAGAAAGTGGATGATGGCGTTTCATCAAGAAGTAAATTAGGATCAGAATAAAGATGATCAAAAAGATTACTGTGTTTAATAAAATACATAGGAGTAAGGTGAATGAAAGACAAGAGCATAAGTGAGAAAAGATGAAAAGAAGGAAGATATCACCACATAAGTAATACTTTGGTATGTTTATTTACATAACAACCACACTAAATTATGGAAAATCTAATGACGTTGTCATAGAGAGGACAAAACTACACTTGCTAATATGGAAGAATCTGCATAAGCAAGAGTAAAATATAATATCGGAAATGAAAATTCATTGCAACAAAAGCCACAGTGATCAGGTGTAGTCCCAATGGTGAGTCTCTTATAGGGAAATAGGGCAATTAGGTGGGTCTGGGGACAAAGCCCCCTAGTAAGGAAGATTTTTGGTTCATAAAGTTATGTTTGTGAATTTCCAGAAGTGCTTGCATGGTTGTTGGCTGGCATATGGTGCTCTATAATGGTGAGCAATTACTATCAGCTACTTGCTTATATTTCCTGAACAGGTAATTTTTGATGGAAAACGACAGATTCATGTATGCTACATTGTGGATGATTGAGACAGAAAAAATTTATTCAAGATTGCATGGCTGTGTGAAAAGAAAGAAAAAGATTAAATTGCAGAATATTTTGCAATAAAAGAAACAAAAACAATAAAGTATATTTTATGCCGTGTTTCAGTATATATAATGGACGTGTATTATTATATATGGCTATTTAGAATGTGGCTGTATTGTCAAATATTGTACTATATATTGGTAAAAGTGGATTCTGCTTACCCTCACATATTTCTTTGTATGGAATTTAATACATAGAAACCCCTTATATGCCACAATTTGGCATCCAGTAATAGGGAAGGATTTAAAGCAGAGATTCTCCCACTGGCATAACAAGGCACTGTATAGAAGTAATAGTTCAGTAATTTGATGGACACTCTCCTCTGCATTTTTATATTATTAAAGGACAAGCAACATGATGTTGCTTAATTAATGATGCAGCAATCGTGTCTGTTTGCCATTATTAATATGAATACTATGGAATGAGAGGAACCAATTAATACTAAAGTTGTAGTATTTTGTGGTATGACAATAATCTATATAAGCTTTCAAGATTACAATGATTAGTGTTACTATTTATTGTGGAAGGCATGTTTGTCATGTAGTAAATAAATACATCCAAAGACAGCTGTACTATTAAGATTAATTAGCATCCCCAGTGATCTCAAAAAGGTTCTTAGGAGTTTCTGGAATTTAATTTTCAAGGAATCAAACTTTTCAGTTATCCTTACAGAGGATCGTGCCTCAAAGGATGGCACATAGATTTTTGATGGAATATGTAATAAAGATTTACATTTGAAAGTGCAAAAACCTTTTTAGAATTAGGAAAGGCATCTATTCCTCTTATTAGAGAAGGAAGGAAAATATGTGTCTAATGAAAAATACGTAACTTTGAAAAGTGATCTTACTTTTAACAAAGAATAATCATGGAACTGTATAATAATGTAATCACACACTAAAATTGATAAACATACTAGTGATATTTATTTTAAGTAGCCGATTTGGCTTGGGAGGAGGGGGAGGAATGCATGCATCTAGCAGAAGTTAGAGTCTATAGTATGGCAATACATAATACAGAGAAATACTCTTGTCTTTAATTCAACCTGATCGACTATACCCTACATTCCACTACTCACAGTCAGCCTTGAGCCAGCTACGGTTACCTTGCCTTTCATTTTGGAGTTTCTAGGCTGGCTGTAGAACATTTTGATTTATGTTATAAGTGCATATTTAAACTAAAAAGTTCTGAGATGGGTGTAGACTCTAGATCCTCATTTTCCATGAAAAAAAATTACAGATTCAGATAAATAAGGTTTTAGATCTGACTTTCCTAGACTCCAGAAAGTGTATCTAGGCCTGCTCAAAAGGATGACCTCTAGTCAGAAACTAAATAAACTTCACATAAGTAAGATAATTGTTGGTTAGTAACAAATGAATGGAAAAACACTACCCTGTTGATGCTATGGTAGAAAATCCACAATGCACAATCTCGTTTGTGCATTGTGGGTTTTTCTACCTTAGTAATGAATAATGGATTGGCTGACACAGCCAGGGATACTGCTTGGCATTTGCCAGGTTTAATTTTTTTGACATGTCCAATAAGACAGAGAATTGCCAGAAATGAACATAACACATTGCCACTCTTGTTCATTTAATATCATATCTGATTGTTTTATCTCAAGGAAAGATTTGAAGATGTCTATGTGGTATAGTCTTTTGTCCCATAGGATTGAAATTTTCATCTTTTGCTCTATGCAATTTTTACTTTTCATGACTGTAGAGCTTAAATGCACTTGAGGAAATGTGAGTCTTGTAATCAAATTTCACAGTAATCAAGCAGGCAGGTAGGCAGGCAGGGCAGCAGGCAGGCTTCAGGCAGGCAGGTAGACAGACAGGCAGGCAGGCACGCAGGCGGACAGACAGGCACGCAGGCAAACAGACAGGCACGCAGGCAAACAGACAGGCAGGCAGGACAGACAGGCAGGCAGACGGACAGACAGGCAAACAGACGGACGGACAGGCAGGCAGACGGACAGACAGGCAGACGGACAGACACAGATAGACAGACAGAGAAATAAAGAAAAAAAAAGGATCAAAAGAGAAAGTGGAGTTGGGTAATGAAATGTTGATGAAAAAATAAGATAACAGAATCAATGTGAAAGAGCAGATCCTTATTTCCGTTACCCCAGTTTCTGTGATAGCATATCCTGTATATAATAGATGTGAGAGATGGACCAAATTCATTTGATATGAGAGACAGGGACTAGCATAGAGAGAGTGGGAGAAAAAGAGAGGGGAGGGAGAGGAAGAGGTAGAGCACTGAAAGATGTGAAAGTGACTATTATCACCGCACAGGGATATTACAGGTGACGTTTCCATAGCGCATGTTGCCAAGGCAACATGGAATCTTCATGGAGAATCAGTTTTGAGTCAAATGATGCGTAATGTTCTGTATACCACTTATGTACTATTACATACTGTGCCACTAACATTAATTCAGAACTAGTACTGTTAATTTCTTAGTCTGGCCTAATATTCAATATGGAATATGGAATAAATGAATTTTTATAAAAACCTTTTAACATCCTATAATGTCAGTTGATGGTAATTTTTTCTAATGTGTCACAACGATTTGAGTGTTCCTCTCACTGTATACAATACAGTTATATAGGTTTTATTATAAGGAAACCACCCTAACCCCCTGAATCCCCCCATTAGCAATAAGCTAGGCCCTGATAGTAAGGGAGGACATGAAGGGTATTTGGAAATTGTGGGTAAAATATGAACAATCTACATTGAATCTACAGTATATTGCTGTCCCCAACCCCACCCAGGAAAACAAAGAATCCTCTATGTATTTACAGTAGGAGAGAGTGTTGGATAGACTTTGCAATTGAATCTGTGTAGATTATTGATATTTCACCCCACGATTTCCCTGGAACCTTTCATGCTCATCCCTACTATCGGGGTAAAAAATGTGGGAGTTTGCGATAATTTATGTAGATATGGAAACTAGAAAGTGAGAGGAATTCAATGGTATCAGAATTATTATGATCTGTTATGCAG
>NW_020869888.1:158035-163035 GCF_003789085.1 Penaeus vannamei
GTAATCTTTCTTCTTATCTGTGGGCTATTGAAGGGAATTTTTAGTATCCTTTATTTTATGTTTATTTTTAGAAGACAGCACATTCAACTACTCCTATCTTATTTCATTATATATTTCATATGTGCAATTAAGTTGGTAATTTATTGTGATTGAATAACAATAAAGGGAATAGGGAATGTTCATGAAAGCAAGGACAAATATTGCATTCGTAAAATCTTGTTGCCCAAAGCACATTGTAAAATTGAAAAAGAATTTGTGAAGTTATTGCTCTAAATTTAAGGGCCACTCATATAGATGTTGAAAGTTCAATTTAGTTGCAATATAATTTTCAAATATTTTGCTATTCTCTTCTGGCGCTTTTATTTCAGCGTCTTAGCTATCAGTTTGAGCCTTTGAGACTGCCCCAAAATTAGGGTGTCAATGTGGGATGATGTAGTAAAATACATTGATTTTGAAGAAAGCACCTACATATATGTTTTCAATTTTGAGTGCTGCAGTTTGTCTTGGTTGTAAAATTGATTTCACTATTGTTATTGTTGTTTGTACTTAAAAGTCCATTCTTATTTTCATTTCAATTTTGTTTTAATGGGTATCCTTATCAAAAGCATTTTAAAGATAATTCTGGGTGGTTATCTTTTCTGTGTAACAAATGTTATACATTGCCTTCACCAAACTTGCTATCCTCTAGGCTGTCCATGTGAGTATGGGGATAGATAATAGGTGACTAGTATTGTCTACACAGTATAAATTACAGACTTAAACATGGATGTGAAAAGTTGTAGGAAAATGCAAGTTTACCTGTGGAAATGCAGAAGCTTGGAACCATTAGTTTTGGGTTGGGTCCAGAAAGCTATTAAGTTAAAGGAGAGAGGTTGGCAAGTGTTGCAGGTCTTGTACTCCTACTTTAACAAGGCTTCATCCCTCCCAGAGGGATGTGTGGGGCCTTAGTACAGGATGAATGGGAAAGGTGCTTCTACGTGAAGAGAATGGAAGAGGAATGTGTTGGTGGAAGTGAGAGAAAAAGAGAGTGGATTGAATATATGGAATTAAGATGAAAACACCATTGCTAGAGAGAAATTGAACTATGTTATTGAGATGATGGTGTGATTCTTTGCTGCTGAATGAGACAAATATGCAATTTTGCAAGATCAGTGATGCATCAAGATGTATTCGGAGCATGTCAGCCTAGGTAATTCCACTTCACCACCTGGCCAAGCAACTTTAACAGCAACCTGATAAGCATCTGCTTGAATATGCTGCTTCTACACCACAATGGGAATGGTAAAGTATTAGAAAGAATATGAATAATGTTAACTATTTTCTATAAGCTTATTGGTTTTGTTGTGGAAGTTGGTGTTTTTTTTTTTCTTCTCTTTTTTTTTTAGAGTAATTCCTGTAGTAGTAGTGTGGTGTTATTTTTTATTTTCATTTATTTCTTTATAGAAAAAGTGTATGTGTTTTGAAGAAAAGGAAATAATTTACCAGAAAAATATTGTTCCTGCAACAAGAATTAATAGAACAAACATTTGCTGTGGCACTGTCCCAGCTGGTTGATAGTTGCTTTAATATAGTCACTTATCAGGGTCCAGTCAATATAATGATGATGTCTAAAATTTCATTAATGTGTATCTGGGGATTTAATATATTTTTAGTAAATGAATATGCTGCATGGCTGTGTGATAACAATGGTCTTTATCTCTTTGAAGGACGCCATGAGAGTGAGGAGGACAGCATCACTCTCGACACAGGGAAGGGAATACAAGGGATCCTGCGAGAAGTGGTGGCCGTCGTGTGCCAGCAGAATGGCGTCCCTAAGAGCCGCCGCCTGGGATACCTCAATGCGGCTGTCAGGGCTATATCAAAGCTTAACACAACCAATAACACAAAGAAGTCGCCTTTCACCGAAGAGCAAATTAAAGCCTTTGATGATATCGTGTCAGACAAGGAAAAGACACATCCGCCATCATCCCAACCAGACTTTGGGGAAGTCAAGATCACAAAGGAACAGTATTTCTGTTTGTAAGGATTCCCATATTTATTTGATTTTCATTGCAGCTGTTTTGCCCTGTGATTTTAGGTTGATCCTTTTATATTCCTTTCATATGTTATGCATGTCTTTATTACAGATGTAGATATTTGCCATTTATAGGTACAACAACAATTGGAATTTGAAATAGTTAATTTGTATTTAAAATAAATTTTATGTTGTAGACAGATAAAGTAGCTAAATGAAAAGATTAGAGACCCCCTAAGTATAGTTCAGAGGATTGATCATTTATTTATTTAAACCCATGATTCTCATTGTAAAGGTTGCGGTGCTGCCTAGTCCACGATGGCAAGGAGGTCCGTGCCGGTGGGCTCAGACTTCTCCGTTACCTCATTCAGTCTCCTGAGGATGTGAAAGCCCTTCAGGCAGTCAACACTATACCTCTTATTATCAGGTGAGTACTGTGTTGGGAGTAGATAAGGATTAATGTTAGAATATAAAGTTATTTAATATTTGCTTCAAACATTGTCTTTTTTGTCAAGAGGTTTAGAATATGGGAAAAAATTTTAGATAAGAATAGTATTGCTAATCACCAGTTACTTGTGTTTTAAAGCTAGTCATCATTTAATCAAGCCACCATTTTATGTTATTATTTATTCATCATATGATTATAAATCACTAAGAATACTGTTAACCCAGTGCACCAGTGTGGCCTAACAACTAAGTTAGCCATTATATGGGTACACTGTGCTTGAGTGGGTGGCTCTAATGTTGCACAGGACTAGTTCAATTAGATGTATTTGATTGCCATTCCTCCTTGATCCAGATGGCTGTATTTATATAAGTGTGACAAATAAGTGTTTTCATTTAACTTTAGAAGGCTGTATATATGTATGAAGATATACAGTTTGTGACTATACATTGTATTGTGTGCCTTTTAGAAAACATAGTCAAAGCCATGTAGAGATAAATTTGATGCCAAGACTTGAGCCAGGAACTTGGCTATCAAGCACATCTTAACACTAAAGTGTAATTAGTTAAGTATTTTCTATTCTCTGTTGATTAGTCTTGATAACAATGTCTGTCATATTATTTTTGAGTAGGTCTTTGCAAGACAGAAAATTTAAACTCATGTGTTAATTGCATTGCTTTGCAGGAGTATGGACATCATGCTGGATAATCAAATAGAACGTGTGCAGAGTTTAAGGCTGACAAGAAAAATGTTGCAGGTAGCTCCTAGTCTGTTTCCCTTGGCTTTAGCACGCTGTTTAGTTGCTATTGCACGGGATGGTGCCAAGGAGAGAGACCGTCTTCTCAGATCTGCTCTTGCTACCCTTAATGAAATGGGTATGTTTAGATTCATAATATGGTTTATGGTTCAAGAAAATTTCTCTTCTGATTTTTAATGTTATAATCTTTATTTTTATTTTTTATTCTATTTCTAATTTAAATAAAATCTTAGTTTTTTTCTAAGCTGTATTTCAGACATCATGTCGTATATCTTCATAAAACATTTAACTTAATGTACTTGTATATCTTCATAAAATCAGACATCATGTCTGTATATCTTCATAAAATGTTTTGATTTAACTTAATTTTGTTTTTGTTTACTTGCAGCTGTGTTGAATACCAATATCTTTGTGGAATGTGGAGGAGTGGGAGTGCTACTGCACAACATCCTCGACTGTGCTATGCCAAGAATTAACGAGGCTCTCCTGGGTGCCATTCTCTACCTCCTCAACACTCCTGAGTGGCGACCTCACTGCGCCCAGCTTCACCAGATCCTGGCTCCCTTCTCAGACTTTCACTATAAGCATACGAGTTATGACCTGGAATATTATAGTAAAAGGTAGACAGTTGGTAGAGGTATTCCTTTCTTGAAAATTATTCATGAGTAATTTTGCTTAGGCTATTGTATGTGCAAGATAATGACTTGAAAATGTTTATGTGCAAGATAATGACTTGAAAATATTTATTACTTATCAAATAAATTACTTTTTCTAAATCAGTGAGGAAAGAGAGCTAAGGACTCAGGCGGGAAAGTTGGCAGTTCTAGTGTCCCTGCGTTCATGGCCTGGCCTGGTAGCTCTCTGTCAGCCAGACACAGCAGCATTGAAGTCACTGGTGGCATTACTTTATCCAAATCATGAAGACACAAGAGTAAGTAGACAGAGAGATAAGATATTTGTAAAATCTGCACAAGGAAATTTTGCAAAATGTGATTGATATGTGTATTTTTTTTTTTTTTTATGATCTTTTTTTTATATATATGACTTTATTAGTATTTTAATGCTATTTATGAGTTATCATATGATAGTCAGTTTAATCATGTATCTGTTCCATTATTTTAGTGTTGCTTTTGTCATTCATCTTTAGACTTACATTTTACTTATCTTTTCTCTTTTCTAGAAAGCAGTGATAGAGCTATTGTATGAGCTGTTTCGAATACCTCTTGGGGAGTGGACAGGTGACTATGACGAGGCCCTGGCTGATTACAATTCACACTCTTCTTCTGACACTGACTTGTGGAGATTACATGAAGGGTTCGTAGCTGCTGAAGCCAGAGCCCTCCTACCTCATACTGCCAAGTTTAGGTGAGTGGGAGTGATTGGCAATTTTGTAAGTCAGAGGGCCTCATGTTGGCATGAGCTATGAAGATTATAATCTATTCATTTACTCATTTAATCATCTTACATTTATTTAATCATGCTTTTATTTGAATTTTTGTCCAGACTGGATTGATGTGGCTTGAATATTTGTATATACTTTGTTCAGGTATGCCTCTGGATATTTATATTGCATGTAAATGCCAATGCCATTAATGATATGTGTGATTATGTTGAATATGCATTCTGTGCATACTTTTAGATCATACAGTCTCCTTTCTTTTGTTTAACTTATGGAAAACGTAATGAAAAAGGCATGTAGGATTTGTGTCATGATTTCCAATTTGATAAGAAAATTCCTGTCAAGGCCATAACCTAACTGCTACTTATGAAAGAAATTATGCTAA
>NW_020869888.1:173035-180535 GCF_003789085.1 Penaeus vannamei
GCAAATTTCATCAATACTTTATTGGATAAATGGGCTGCAACTTACAACTACAAGTATGTTTTTGGAGTCAAGGAAATTTGTTCTTTTAGTTTTTAAAGTACTCAACACATTATTGTGTATCATAACTGCTGGTATGTATTTAGTGGTAAGGATGCTCTTCTTTTGATTTGAAAAGTTTACCATCTGGTACTTATGAAATCATATGTCAGGATTTCTCTCTTAAAATGCATGGCATGAGGAATGTAACATATCATTTTATTTCATAATAAACATGATTTAAATAACTAATGAGTCTTTGTGAAAAAGAGAGAGAATTAGGTTGACTTTTTATTTTAACTTGAGGTATTGCTTTTTCTTCAGATATGTTCGAATGATGCAAACAGCAGTAGCAGATTCCCTGACTCATCACCAGCGTGGAGATGACGGCAATTATGGGAGACGCACTGGGAGCAAGCATGTGGTCCATGATGTCTTTGTTCTTCCACACTTGTATGGATCTCTCACACAACACAAAGATGGTTTCTCTGTTTTGATGCAGCATGAAGCAGTAAAAAATATGGTACAGGTATGTCTTTTTCTTTGATTCTCTTTTGGAGTTGCGGTTATTCATAGTTAATTACTTCTGTTGAATTAAATTTGAAGCAAAAGATTGTTGTATAGAACATTTAAGCTGATGCCTTCATATCAGTTTATTTAATTGTCTATTGCTGTCTCTATTAACCCATTTGTCTTTATAGGAATATAAAATCTGTAATATCTTACAGTGTGCAAGTTCTCATGTAAAAAGTATTACAATAATTTTCCTAAACAGGTTATGAAGAATGGCAATGTTGCAACTGCGAAAGATATATATGAACTAAAGGTTGCTATATGGGCTATGGGTCATGTGGGGCTGAGCAGTGATGGTGCTGGTTTCTTGAGCTGCGAGGGGGTGCTGACATCCCTCACACAGCTTGCTGCCTCATGCCCTGTGTACTCAGTTAGAGGAACATGTTTCCATGCCCTGTGTTTGGTGGCGACTACTAGAGATGGAGCTAGTCTGCTGCGAAAGTATGGTAAGGATACATATAGTAATGATCTTGAAGATGAAATTTGCAGTGAAAAGATTTATAAAATTTTGGGTTTAGTTTATATACATATTGTGGTTCCTCATTGAAAGCATTGTAGCATATTCATGTTGATTTGAGTCAAGTCTTTAACTGTATGAAATTTTATCTCTCTTTCTGTCTATTTTTTCCTTAGGTTGGGAGTCTGTTACTCGTCACCATCATGAACCTTGGCAGTATGTAGAAGAGCTAATGGAATCTTGGGGAGGGACAAATAACCAGGGACAGGGGGATGAGAACTATATCAGTGTCCGTGGTCATCAGATCTCTGAGAGTGATGCTGATGACCTAGAGTTATCAAAGTAAGTATTGATGACCAACCTAGATTAATAATGTTCAAGGAAGAGTTTGATGAATATTTGATCAGAGTGCATGTTGACTTGCTCTCTCATCACAACTCATAGTGAAATAGTGAGTGGTGGTCTTGATGTAATAGAGGCAAATCCGTGTGTTATTTTTCATTTTTCAGCTAATCTTATCTTGCGAAAGAATGTGCAGTGATAAGTATTTTAATTATATTACTGAATAACATCTTATATATATATATATAATTTTTTTTTTTTTTTTTTTTTTTCCCCAGAAGTGGCGGATTTTACGTAGGTGATGACTCTGATGATTGCAGTGACGGAGGGTCATTGCTAGTGGATGGTATTGGTTTGGATGATACATACCCAACCAGTGGAAAAAGTCAGGTAAGTGGCCTTATCTGTGACAGTGATTTTTGCTATATATAAGGAAGGTCTTTTATTTTGTTTGTTTATTAATTTATTTTATTTTATTTTTTTCCTCTTTTATTTGGTTATTTTTTGGCACATAACATCTGAGCATGTCAATATTAATGTTCCACTTACTGTATCGGTCCATAGGCTATCTGTCACTCAATGTCCTTTTAACCTTTCTGTGTTTTATAGATGAATCAACACCAACTATCTTATCCTTCCTCTGTCTTCTGTTGGCAGGAGTAGAGTATATATGAGTAATGACTGTTTGTTCTTTCCCCCTGCTGTTCTGTAAACAAGGACGATCTCTTGTTCAATGGAGTTCCTTTTTATTATTGCAGTGACACTGATTCCATGATCTCCCTTTTGCCAGACTCTACCACACAAGTCAAAACCATCGTCCATGATGGGTCACCAGAGGAGTCTCTCAGACTGCGCACCAGTCTTGGAGGAGCTTCCTTCCTCAGACCCCCCTCAGTCTGCTCCCTCACAAGATGATCTCACTCTTGGGAAAAGATCTTCCATCCGCCTCAGCAAAATCTTTTCAAGCATGCGCAGGAAGTAAGTGTGCATCTGTGTATGTGTAGAGACTTTAGAAAATGAAAGCAAGCAGTGCTGATTTAATTGTTTCTTTTGTATGGTTTATTTCTTGTTTGTTTATTTTTCTTCTTCTTCAAAGGACCAAGTAAATCAACTGAAAAGAGAGTAACTGTACTAATGATTCTTAAGAATAATTTAGAATGTATTGTATGGATGTTTCAGAATTGCTAGTATGTTTGTGTTTTTTGCAGTTTTATTATTTATGTTTAGGAATGCTAGCTATCACTGGTCTTTAGATTTAGTCAGTTTTTTGTAATTAGATGAGAAAGGAAGGCATATTAAACACCATTTCTTTTATTACTGTTGAACCAGAACACATAAGAGTTAGATTTGATTCTGAGTTTTATCGGTTTGATAGGCAAGAAAGACGGCGGGAGAGCACATGTAGCCGCACCAGCAACTCCTCGACAACCTCTGATCGCATGATGTCCGCTTTTCTGCAGTCAGCCAAAAAGCTAAGGGGGACCAGTTCCCGAAGCCACTCCCTCACTGATCACTTTGGCTCAGATGATGAGGCTGCTGACCAGAGATACACAATAAGCTCTGATTCATTGTCAGATCCAGCACAGGACCAAGATTTTCCAACGTCCGATATGCATTTAGATGACGGTTATCAACTGGCAGTTCACACACCTGCGCAGTTCAGGCCTCATGTGTGAGTTGTTTGGAAATCTAGTACAATCATGCAATATCAGTTCCATTTCACTGAGGATTGACACTGATCCAGAAGTACATTTTATTTTACTTATTTATTATGTTTAGTGAAATAGCAACACTTCACCAGTTAATGTATAAAATGAAGTGAAAATCAGCATGCTTCTCTAGATACATATACTGCTTTCTACATGAGTAAAGATTCAAAAGATTGATTGGGAAATGCAAAACATAAATAGCCAAGTAGGTATGCTGAGAACAGATCTTAATACAACAAAGACTGGTCATCTTTATAATTATTATAAGTGTTATTTTAATAATTTGGGCAGGTTGTTCTGTGTTTTCCCTTATGATATGCAGGCTACCAAATATTCATTGCAAATGCCTTTGTTTCCCAAATTCTAGGGACCTGAGTTGAATTTGCTTCTCCTTAATTTATGGTTTATGCACTTGCATGAACAATGTTGTGAAAATTGCTTCCTTTATTAATATTATTTGTGTTTAATTACAGCTTGCATCCTGTTGTAGTGATTGCATAACTAAACATGCATCTTTTCCACTAAATTGTTTTATTTTACTAATATATTCAACTTACCCATTGCATTCAGCAGAATTATTAGATAATACTCATTTTGAAGAAATTAAACTACCAGAATATGGGAATTATAAAGGATATACAATTATATACAGAAATAAACAAATTCCAAAATGAAGGTAACTTTGGATAGGCTGTATCTTATTTCTTTGTTAATTGAAAGAAGTTTAGACCCAAAATTTTCAATATTGTACATTTTTATGAAGGTGAAAAAGTTATTGTCTTATTTAGTTTTTATGCTTAGAGCTTTAAACATTTTGTCATACATACACAACATATGTTATACATAGTACACGCAGAATGCATAGCACATTACACACACCTAACACTTTTAGCACACCTCATACCAAACACACAACACAATCACACATTTGCACGCTAAACACAGACACACACACACACACACACACACACACACACACACACACACACACACACACCACACACACACACACACACACACACACACACACACACACACACACACACACACACACACACACACACTAATGCAATGGTCATATTCTTTTCAGTCATTACACAGCACACACACGCACACACACACACACACACACACACACACACACACACACACACACACACACACACACACACACACACACACACACACACACACACACACACACACACACACACACACACACACACACACACACACACACACACACACATACACACACACACAACACACACGCGCACATACACAACACACACACACACACACGCACACGCGCACACACACACACACACACGCACACACACGCACACACCACAACACACACACACACACACACACACACACACACACACACACACACACACACACACACACACACACACACACACACACACACACACACACACACACACACACACACACACAATAATGCAATGGTCATATTCTTTTCAGTCATTTGCTTATACTATTAGGAATGTATGCTAAATGATAACAGATTTGTGCTTCATTTGATTATCTTTAAGCAAACACTTGAATAACTAACAGAGATGTCTTATTTGTAAGAAAAAAACAAAACAAGAAAACAAAAGAAAAGTTACTCTCCATACGATTTATTATAGAAGGATTTCTGATTTTCAGTGAGTCTCGTCTGAGCCCCATTGCTAGTGGTGCTTCATTGTCAACCATAGGATCTCAGGCAGTTATTGAAGGTGGTGTTGACTTGATGAGAGGGACACGAGGGGGATCAATCCGTGGGTCAAGTGGAGCTCTCTTTGCTGAGGATAGTGGGGGAGGAGGTACCGGAGGGAGTGGAGGTGGTGGGAGTGCAACTCCTGGTGTGCTAGGGTCAGGAGTAGCTACTGGCCAGCCCTTGTCAACACAGAGTTACTTAACACTGCGCAACATCACCAAACACCGGAGAGTAGTGTCAGAGTCAACGCAAGAGGAAAAGAATTCGCGCAATTCTCTCAAGGGCTTTCTGTCTTCCAGCTACGATCAAGGAGTGCCATAGTAAGTAATTTTTTTTTTTTGGTGAAAGACAGATATTCTAAATAACAGTTATATTTAGTGCAAATAGAGTAAACAGCTTTCTTATAGCTTTTCATGGAATTGAATACACTAATGCTTAATGATATCCCTCAGCTTGATGCGCGACCTTCTCGATGTGCGAGGGATGGTGCGGTCTCCTTCAGGTTGTAGTGAGGTTTCTTCTGTGCGTTCCTTTGGCATTCGTGGAGGTGGCACAGGAGCTGGCACAGGTAGAGGGGTGTCCATGAGTGGCCTAACACATCACCAGTCAGGGCAATGTTATGTTGGCTTTGCCCTGCCCCTGGACCTGGACCTCCTGCTTTATGATGCATCCTCTGACAAGAAGAGCCATCCTGAAGGAGTGGGTATGACTGTTGCAATCACTAATGGCACTACTGGGAAGGACAGGTTTCCTGCTATCACAGAGTCTGAGTTTGAGAGTCTGTCTGAAGAGAATTCCAGTGGCAGAAAGGGTGAGTGTTGCCAGACTTTAGAATGTTCAGAGAAATGGCAATTATTGACAACTTTGCTATATGTGGTTGATGATGATATCTTTTGCATAATAAGCCATTGAATCTTGTTATTGATTTGAAGCATTTAATACTTTTATTTCTTAATTGACTTGAAAGCTATTTTTATGTTTATGAAAGCTGTTGGAATCATTATTTTTATTTAACAAATTAATTTCTTTGGGCATGTGTACAGCTGATATAGTTAGAAGAGAAAAAGAGGAAGCAGATGGAAAAAATAAGCGAGTTGACAGTGACGACACAGGATTAGAACTCCACTGCAAACAGACTTGCCTGGCATGCTTTTCCTTAACCTCGCCTTCCCCAAAGTTAAATTCAAGCCCTGTACACCAATGTTAGTATGATGCACTTGTGTATGTGGATAAATATTTGTTGTTTAGCAAACTGTCCCAGGTCACACATTCACTAAAAGATCTAAGGTTACACATGACATTGACTATTTTGTACCTAGTGTAAATATATTCCTATTATAAAGTGTTGTTTGGAATATGTAATGTATTTGTTGGTTGTAGTGTGAGAGTTTGTTTCAGACTACCAAAGATGCCACTCAGCTAGCACTTTTAATCTAAAAGAAGAGGTAAAACTGTCTTTTAGGTGAGAATGAAGGACAGGTGATGGATGCTGTGGTTGAGTCGCCACCGCTTCAACGAGTCAAAGCCATTACTGAGCTGTCTGAAGCTTCAGAGTCATCGAGTGTCAACAGTCAGGGATGGGATGACTTAGGTAAGTCCATTATTTGCTCTTCTTTAATTTTCACGGAACTAGAGATCTTGGTGATATTATACAGTTTTATTATACAGTTTTCATATTCATATTGTAAGGAGGAGAATGGACCTTAGCACTAGTATTATTCTGTTTCCAAAACAGTAGATGGAAAGTCTGGTCCAGAGCGCATCAACCAGACTTTAGTAAGGAAGGAGATTCTGCGATTGATAACAAACTTGCTGTCTTCCATTGTTGCCAAGTCTGCAGAATCAGGTGTGTTATTGTCAGCATTGTAGGTTGATTGAATTTTTGTTCTGTTGAGGAGTTTCAGAGTGCATATTTGTCTTCAAGGTGAAGTCTTTATTAGTACACAGTTTTAAACAAAAATCACAATTTATCTTATGTAATGTTTTATAGTTATAGGTCTACCACAACTTTCAGGACATTATTCTGAAGTTTGATAATCATGTACTTTAGTATTTTACATATATTTCATAAAAAAAGAAGTCAAATGATTATGTACTTTAATATGTTACATACATCGGATACAAAAAAGAAATCAAGTGATTATGCCTTTTTGTTTTTCAGGCCTATTAACACTAAAGCAGCGATGGCCACAAGCATTCCGGGACTTATGCCTCTACTCAGAGATTTGCCTCATTTTGGCTTCCTATTCATTCCGCTTGACAGCTCGACGCTTCATTCAGGAACTTTTCATGGACTTGCCACTGAATGAGGTGAGTTTTTTTTTTAAATTTATATACTTTGTATTTTTTTTTTTCTTTATATACTTGTATTTCTCTCTCTCTCTCTCTCTCTCTCTCTCTCTCTCTCTCTCTCTCTCTCTCTCTCTCTCTCTCTCTCTCTCTCTCTCTCTCTCTCTCTCTCTCTCTCTCTCTCTCTCTCTCTCTCTCTCTCTCTCTCTCTCTCTCTCTCTCTCTCTCTCTCTCTCTCTCTCTCTCTCTCTCTCTCTCTCTCTCTCTCTCTCTCTCTCTCACTCTCCTCCCTTTCCTTTCTCTCTCCCTTTCTCTTTCTCTCTCTCTTTCTCTTCTCTCTTTCTCTTTCTCTCTCCCTTTCTCTTTCT
>NW_020869888.1:195535-198035 GCF_003789085.1 Penaeus vannamei
CAGCCGGCAGGCAAGCGTCGCGAGGTCCGCGGCGCTGATTCGCCGCGACGTGGAAGATAAGGATGCAGCCGTCGGCCAATCAGTACATCACAACCGCGGACGACCCTGTAGTATTACCTTGCCCTATTTGTATATATTCCGCATTTTCCGCATTAATGCGTATCCTCTCCTCTGCGACATCAAGGCATGAAAACCGCCACAGAAAAGCCAAGCAAGGGGCCTCGCTCCCCTCCTTTAACTCTTACTCTTGTTTCTCCTTAGATGGCCAGGTACCCCTAGCTTCCACCCCCCCCTCCTGCACTAAGGAGCCCTTACTTCCTCACCCTTTAGTCCATTCAGCGCATTCAACGCCGAAAATACACACACCCCATCGTCTTCTCTGCAGCGAGTTTAATTCTCCTGTCTACTCAGGGCCTAGGGCTCACCCAATTACCTCGCCCTAGGCCTCTCTACAATGGGTCGAATGTGATGAAGGAAATTACGGAAATAGGGCAAAGAAGTGCAATAATGACTGATATGTGTATGGAGAGAGAGATAAGCCAGGTGGCAGGTCCGTCTTTGTTTTGCGAGATTTCATCGGCCCTTATCTAGTGTCATCTCCTTTTTCAACTAGATAAGAGCCTAAATGTTCTCCAGTTTTCATATATTCATTATTTAAATCTAATGGTTTTTGAAGATAACTGTTTTCATAATAAGCCCCCCCCCCTATGTATTTTAGAACGTCATTTATTTTAGGTTATTTATGGTTTGAATTCACTTTTAAAATTACTTTAATTTTGATTTAATAGTTATAATCCTTTATTTCATCTTGACTACTTGTTTTATTCACTTTTTTTTTTCTTTTACACACGACCTGCTACATCACGTACATAATTATTAGTGATATTATTCATCAATAGGGGCTCACAGAGGACACTCGAGTGAAATATGTATTGCTTAGAGATTATACTTTGTACTGGTGTTTGTTATAACGTTTATACTTATTGTTTTACTGATTTTGGTAACGGTGATTTTAAGGCACACCTGAAGATAACTCGAGTGGCGATACTACTGTCAACTAAAATATTCGATTACAAAATGTATAAAGGAATAAAAACGAAACAATATCAATTATAAATTATTTTTTCACTTCGTACTGATGACCTGGGATTATAACATATAGTTTCCAGTCTAGTTTTCATACTTTCCTTCTCGGATTTTTTTTTTCGTTATCTCCCGCTACTTTCTAATTCTCTCCTTTTATTCTCTCATTTCTCTCGAATTTTCTCTTAATCCTCCTTTTATTATTCTCTTACGTTCTCGCTCATTTGCATTTTCTGTTATTTCTTTCATTCTCTCCCGCCGCATAACCTACGAAGGCTTCCTCGTGATCCAGGGAGACCACCACGCCCTGGCCGTGGGTACGCTGACTTTGAGGTCAAATTCGATAAGACGTTCGGCGTGGCCAACAAGCACAGAACCGCTTTGCCAGGCTCAACCACCTGAAGGCCGTGTACGAGCGCATGGAGAGGCGCCTCTGGTCAAGAGGATCGTGGTGGCCGGGCCGGGTCCCATGAAGACTGGAGCATCTTCCCAACGTGTGGAACTCGCTGGTGGATCCGCAGGTGGTGACCATGACCCAGGTGGTCGTGTGTGCTGAACCAGCTGGTGGCCTTTCTGAAGGAACAGTGTTCGTCCTCGTCCCAGGCCGAGAGGCAGAGGCTGAGGCTGAGGCAGAGAGAGAGGAAGGAGAAGAGCAAGAATTAGAAGGGCGGCCAGAGGGGGACGGGAGAGCCAGCCGTCAGGAGGAGAGGAAGGAGCGAGAGGAGGAGGAGAGGAGGAGTCGGCAGATGGAGGAGGAGAAGGAAAGGAAACAGGAGATGGAAGAGAAAAAAAGCAGAGGGAAGGATAAGAAGATTGGAGGAAAGGGCGAGGCAAAAAAAAATAATGAGGAAAATGCACTTTTGGTTTTAATTGTCAGACCTGAATAAAGGTCTATAAATTGTAAAAGAAAAAAGAGTTTCATGTATTCCCAACCCCATTGTTTTATCATGTAGCTGCAAGTTTGCCTGTTTCTGTGTATTTGCGTGTGTTGTGTGCGCGTGTATATGCCTGTGCATGTACACGGTGTGTTTGTTTGTATGTGTGCGTGTGTTTGTGCGTGTATCTTATGAATATGTGCATGCGTGCATATGTATATTATGTATGCATAAGGGGCTATATCTATGCTCACACAAATGCGCATCTGTGTTTGTGTCTACACCTGTATACGTATGTGTATGTGTGATCATATGCGGGCTTTCTTATGAAGTTTATGGATTTGAGATTTTGTATAGTTATGAGGTGTGTGTGAGGAGGATGGCGACTGAGCCCGAATGATGTGAGATAATATAAAAGTTGATATATATAAGTGCATAGATGTGTAATGGCACACATAAACGTGTATATGTATATATTCATGTGTACGTATATATATATATATATATATATATATATATATATATATATATATATATATATA
>NW_020869888.1:207744-227251 GCF_003789085.1 Penaeus vannamei
ACGTTTTCAGCTAGTTTTACGGGTGCAAATATCCAAATTAAGGGCAAACGGGTAAGATTAAGATCAAACTAATGTTTTGAGTCTTTTATTTATTGTACATAGCATCAAATAAAAACAAGAATTACGTGGTTTAAAACCCACTGGACCTTCCCTTTAATTGCTAATTTTACGGGGTTTTCATTTTCTAATGCTCTTAATCTTGCTGGTTATTTATAGCAAAGTGTTTGCTTGTTTCTCTTGCAACTTTAATTATCTTAATTACTGTACCAGTTCTACGTATTTCACATTTCCCTTCACCTTTTTTAATAGTTTCATATATAATTTTTCTGTGTGCTGACTACTAACGAGAGTCGTGTTTTCAGTTTTTATTGTTCATTGTCGAGTATAAGTATTGTGCTGTAGTGTATGGAAAACTAGATCCCTTTTTACCCTATGCAAGGTAACAGTACTGCAAAGCGAGAATGCAGAGATACGAGGTCTAGCAACACCACGAATATCACTTGGCATGGAATCTGGGACTACTGCTGCTGTCACGTTACAGCATACCCCGAGAACTGTCTCAGCTTCAGGATTTTCATCCCAGCCACATAGGAATATGTCTGTATCCCAGAGAGCATATTAGCCTTCACTTCTCTGTCACAGCCTGAAGTTCAGGACTTACCCCAGTCGCCTGCTCCTGTACCTACTCTTTTAGCAACCGCTGTGCTTCACCAGGTGTACTGTGAATCGGCCCCATCCACGCCCTACAGATCCATCCACTTCAGAGGTTCCTGCCCCCATTAGGAATAGGTAGGAGGTGTCTGTGTTTAAAGAAGAAACCAGCATCCAGACTCCTGCACTGTAACCAAGACAATGAAACATGGATCTTTGCCATAGAGAATCTTACCCAAGCGCTGATGAGACAAGGGGATGGGCTCAGATCCAGTCTCCCATGTTTTACTTTATCACCACATGGGACGACTTCGAGGTTAGGCTGCATATGAAGTTTTGAGGCACCTGCTCTATTGCACATTATAATATGCTATCTCAGGCCCAGGATGGTTCCAACAGACACTATTGGATTCTTTCCAGCAAGGATTCCCAGCCATCGGTTTGCCATGGGAGGCCGATTTTGACCCCCCCCCCCTCCCCATGAAGTTTATTTTGATACCCTTGACTGGTTCACTGATATAAGTTACTCTTGCCCAGATCAAAAGAAGGTATACCTGGATGAAGTAGAGTAGATGAACCCTCTTGCTTGGCCAATTAAAAAAATGTCCATTTTGTACCTTACATTTCCGTTTATAAAGGCAAATTCATCTACTCTTAGATGAGACTGTGGTAGTAAACCATTCGATTCTTTAATGGCTTTGGTGATACAATGGAGCCGAGATGCTGTCCTGTTGAGTGATGTGGAGCTCTACGGGGGAGTCGGCGAAAGGGTCCTTGTGTTGCTGCTACTTCGTAGGGGTGTTCTGGAGTGTGAAGCGAAAATCTCGGTTCTGTGTCATGTACTCGTGTTGTCGTTACAGTTACTGTCTCGGATACATACACCCTTCCTAGAAGTAATGAGCTACTTGACAGTCTATCAGGACAGGCATGGTTCACAGTTCTTTATAGTAAAACAGGATACTGGTCTGCGACAGTAACCCCCAAAGACAGGCCCAAGACTGTTTTTACAGATGACACCAGGCTTTGACATTTGTGCAAAACGCCATTTGGTTTTTCGACAGCCCCCAACACCTTCCAACGTATAATAAACATTCTGCCCCAGTTAGGCCGTCCCACTCTGGCCTGCTTGGATGATGTGGTGGCCTCTATAACTTTCGAAAGCCACATCGAGCATCTGCACGATATATTGATATATTGCTGCAACGAAACTCAATCTGAGCACTGGATAAGTATGCATTTTCACAATCCAAAAAAAAAAAAAATCGTAAGGTGTAAGCCATAACGACAATGACGAAACCCAGGAATGTAAGAGAAATTAGATTGACTCTTGGAGTTTGTAGAAAAAAATAGAGGCACAAACATGGGGTTGCCAGGATAGCTACACCTCTGACCCATTTGGCCAGAAAGGATACTCCTGAATGGACAACTAAGTAGGAAGATTCTTTTCGGGCCCTTAAAGAAGCTCTTGTGACAGCACCCATCCTAAAGCTCCCAGACTTCTCATCATCCTTTCAGATTTACGCAGATGCTTCAGCTGTACTGATACAGATACAAGCCTCACGCAGTTGCCTGTTGGTCCAGGATGCAGAAGCCCAGCTATTGACCAGGAGGCCCTACCTGCATTTGAAGCTGGATGGTTTGAACCTTGTCTATGGGCAGTTTCTTTACCTCTGTCATTATTGCCTTCTAACAATTGTCTTTACCAGAAAAAATAGATCGCTAATGACCAGATTTTTGCATGAGTTACCCATGTACAACTATGAGCCTGCAACTAAGCATTGCATTTATGTAGGGCCACAAGAGATGCTCTCCCAACTAAACCAAGGTGATGGCTCTCCAGTAAAAGACATGCCAGCAGAAGGCCCTACTTCGACTAAGTATTGGATGCAGTGTTACCCGAATCAGGCCCTTGTCACCCGATCCCAATGTCATGAGAGCAGCAAGACGAGCTGTGGACTGTACCCTCCTCATGGTGTACTAAAAGGTGATGGGTGATGGCACCCCTTATTGCCCAAATCCAACCCCTATTTCTTACCTGGAACACTCGCATGCCTTGCTTTCTGTTCTTAACTTTGATAATAGTTTCGTGTACAGAGAAGGGAAATGTGACTGGTTGATTCAAATATATCGGGTTGTGACCTATCTCAAAATCTGTAATAAGAGCTAGCACTGCGTTTGTGACTGACAGCATATTTGTAGGTACTGGCGAAACTTTTTAATGTGAATATATTCCCTCAGGGCTCGGTACGTGTAGGACGTTTCTCGTTCTGTTTTAATCAGTTTAAAACCATGCATTATAAGGATTTTTGCTTGCCAAGTTAATGTTTAATGTTTTAAAGAAATACATGTAATACACGTACCAGGTATCAAAGGTCCTGTTAAATTTTATTGTTCTTTATATTAGTCAGTATTACCATATGTCTGCATTATTCTTATCAATCCAAGTTTTGTCCTGGTCGCTGGGATTTTTATTGTTGTTTTAATTCCCCCTAATCCCTTGCCCGTTGTTGTCGTGGGGGGGGGGGGACTTAGGAGACGGAGACTGAAACCCAATGCAGGGATCTCCCCTGCCTAGGTCCTCAGCCCTCGACTCCAGCTCTTTCGTTTCCGTCCCTTCTCCAACCCCTTCTACTATCTACTTCCTAAGGTGTAGGAGCCGTGCTGAAAGGATAAAAGGCTGACTTTGTGCCAGTCCTGAACGGCCTGAGAGAACCATAGGCACGGTATTCCCCTGCTTTGATTGTTTAGCCCTTACCCCTCAAGGGGTAATGAAGATGTAATAGCCATATTAGAAAGAATGAGGCTTGCCCCTTCATCAAATAGCCTCATCAATTCAAACTCTCCCGGCTCCCCGACCTCAGGCTCTCCTTGGAGTACGACTCTGAACACTACAACTACTATCCACTCCTCAATGCCTACTAGTGCAATATCCACCCAAGTCGAGACTCTAACTTCCCTTCCTCAACTTCATCACCTCTACCCCCACAGCCTTCTTCATCAAGCACCCCAAACTCCCCTATTACTACCATACAGCCTATCTCTCCGTAATACTACATCCCTAAACAGTACTTCTTCCACACGTCCCCGTCCGTCTACCACCACCAACTCTACAAATATCTTGAATACTCTATTTCTGCCCAGCTAAATGGGACCGATTTTTCGTGATCCCCTCTACAGCTCCTTACTCAGGCAACACTTCTCTTTCAACAATGTCTCCAAAAGCAAGTGGGCAGAGTCCCTCTCCGTACTCAACCAGATCGTTCCCGTCACATCTGAAATTCAAGCTATAGCACTATCAAATCTAAATGATCTCTCTGGCAACCCCATTCCTGCAGAACCTCGTCCAACTCTTAATACTTGTACCGGAACTGTGTCAATCTCCCCAATAAGCTGGCCTGTGGATATCGATTGGTCAGATTGTAGAGAATACTTGCTCGACTGCCTCAAAGACTTTGATGTAATATTAGTACATTGCTACTCCATTCCTCCTAAAGGTCATCGAGATAAACCCACCAACATCGCCAAACTTAATTTCCGTACTCATGACCTTCCCTTTCGTATCTACATTGGTGAACAATGCCTCCCTGTTCGACCATACCCACCTCCTCCCCGTCAGTGTCATAACTGTTGGCGCTTTGGACATCCTGCCAAACACTGCCGTTCCACAGACCGATACCCCCTATGTGCCCAACCCGGTCATAACCGATCAAACTGCACAAACACGCACATGTGCTAACTGCGGCAGCCCCCATAATGTATTTTATAGAGGCACTTACGAGTCTGAGGTATCAACTCTCAGATACAAAAAATGTCACTCTGCCTGAAGCCAGACAGGAAGCACCCCGGCAAGCTTTCTCTCATACTCCCTACTCTAGTAATGTTGCTCCCCTCCATCCCAAGATGTTCCTAAACCCTCCCCTATACCTACTTATTTCCCCACCTCTACTTCTACCTCCTATCATCCCTTGTCAAATTCTTTCCAGACACTCCACTCTCAACTACAGCCCCAATACCGTCCCCTCTCCCTCCCCGCACTACCCGCAGCAGACAGACTAACCGTTCCACCCCTTCTACCACACACGCCTCCACCTACCTTTCCCTTTATTCCTCAGACACCAGTCTCCTGTTCCCCTCCTCACAAGAAAACTTTTGTCTCACAAAACTCTCCAACCAACTCCACTGCAGAAACTATGGAAGATATTCAATGCTATATGCTCGAGACACACAATTTCACAACTCACGCTCGAAGTGACTGCCGATATCCATCCTCCTCCTACTCATACTTCCCCTACTCCCCTTCCTCCTACTCCCTCCCAGCATAACCTACCCTCCTCAACTCCGTCTATTACCGATATCAATCCTCCTACTCACATTCCCCCTACACCCCTCTCTCTTACTCCCTTCCAACACAACCCATCCCCCTCAACTCCAACTACTGCCGATATCCGTCCTCTTACTCATATTCCCCCTACACTACTTCCTCCTACTCACAACCCACCCCCCTCAACTCGTACTACACGTACATTCACCCGCCCCCTCTCCCCTCTATCATTCCCACTCCCTCCTGGATACACACGTGAATTCCTTATGCAATTCCCTTACCTAGACCACCATAGCCCATTCACACATCAACTCCTTTACCCATCTTTAACTTTTCAAGATTACTCTAGATAGATGAAGCATAGCAACTATCACCCTTCATCCCTCCTCTAATATACTTTCCTATAGTGCTTTATGACCTAAGATGTCTGGCACATTTATTTTGTTTTTTTAACCATTAACCATTTGTTTTTGTTCTAAAAGATTTATTCAGGTAATTAGCTCAGTTTGATTATCATTTCGCTCGTGTTTGTACCAGATTCTGTTCTTGGACAGTTTCAGCCTCAATGTGCTTGTGGTACATTAAGCCTCTGAGGTGATTTTAGATCTCTCCCTAGTATATACATTCCTTGGTTTGTGCCATTCCATAGCGAGAATATCCAGTCCATTCCGCCTTGTCTTCGATAATTCTTTTCTTCTCCCACAGTTGTATACCAGAGCTAGCAAATGTTGTGTTTTGTGTCTTAAGGAGTGATATTTTGCAACCTCGAACTGCCTCTCTTCTATCTCTGCCTCCCTCCCCTCTCGTTTTCTTTCTCTACCTCCCTTCTGTCCTCCCTCCTTTCTTTCTCTACCTCCCTACCTCCCCCTCTCTCCTTTTTCTTTCTCCCTCCCTCACCCTCTCTCTCCTCTGGAGTTCCAGCCATGCCAGAGGGATACATATCCGCATGGACAAGTGCAGATGGCCTCCCGTTGTGTAGGCTGTCAAGTCATCGTGGCGAACAAACACATAATCAAGTGACAATACCAAATAAAACATTAGCAAAAAAAAGGGTTGAAATAAAAGTGGGATGATGACATCAAAGCTTCCTTTTAATAAAGATAATGGATATAATCATTTTTTTTTTATCTCATTTTTATCACAAACCTCACAAAGTCGACCAATGTGAGGTATAATCAAACACATATGGACCCTGTGGTACTGCCTCTGCACACACAATTCCACTAAAAATTTATGACATTTGATTTCTTTTGTAACTCTTTAATGCCCTTCAACATAAAACATTCTTCTTTATGACGTTTACCTGCTTACAGTTTATAGGTAATTCAGACTTAAAACCATTATACTAGATGCAACGGAACATGTGTGCTGTTGCTTTATGCTTATGAATAACCTTTCAGTGTTAAATAGTGGTTCATGGACTGGTTTTTTAAGTTTCGTGTATTTATCCTGTTTATGTGTAGTGTTTACTAATGTATGATTCTATGCTTTTTTCATTCTAAAGAACATATCTATCTACTTTAACTTATGATCATTAAAACATAAAAGCTTTCTTTGTGTACTTGATGGTTCGTGTACGTGGGAGTGAGATGTAACTGAGTAAGTAAACATCCAAACATTTTAACATACATTAATAATATCAGTAGTTGGAACAATGCATTATGTGGTTTCTAACATTTGGAAGGATACAACAGCGAAATATTTGTCCATAATATATAAAATACACCTAGCTATTGACTATAAGGTACAATGAATGAACCATTAGAAAAGGTATTTGGATATAATATACAAAACCAATGACTAAATCATGACTAATGATTAGGTGTACATGGTACATAATATCACTAATCATCCATATTAATGATACCATAAGAAACATGACATTCAGAGAATTAAATATAACTGAATATGGTACTACCTTTACAGTGAAAAAAACTCACTTTGTGCTTTCATATATGCATCTTTGCAATCTTCATTCCTTCTATCATGGGATAATTACAATTAAATCTTGTGAATTCGCTTATAACATCATTAGTTTGTAGTCTACCCTGTTCATGTGGTACAAATAAATGCTAAATGCAATTAATTCCCATATAACTTCTCTTTTACAGGGGGCAATTGGCTTCACTGAGTGAAATAATGCACCATTACTTTTAAAACTACCAGGCAATTATTTTTTTTCTTGAAGCAAAACGGCACTTGTCAAATTGAATGATGCTGACTTATCCAGAACTCAATACATGCTATATAAATTTAGATGTAAATCTCTCTAAGACTTAGGAACTCATGCTAGCAAGTTGAACATTTGGAAAGGGTCCTAACATCCATTTGTTAGTTCACTCCCTCCTCCTATATAGTCATTCAACTACATATTATATGAGTAATATATTCAGTACTCAATTGGCACCTGGATTTTGTTGATCTCTCTACACTCAACAAACAAGCTACCCTAATCTTTTATGTAACTCTTATTCTAATGTATCCACTTCACACTGGACATATTTTAACATACCATGAAAAGAATACCTTTATAAGAACGATAATCAAAATGTAATAATCAACTTAAGTTAAATTTATCTTTCCATGGAAAGATTGCATACATACACAGTGAGAAAGTGGGGAAAATGAGAGAGAGAAACAAAAATGACAACGAAATAAATAGGGACCACTTCTTTCACATATAAAAATAGCCATACACAAGGGTCCCACATACAACTATTGTGGACTGGTACTTCCTGCATAAATGACCCCATCTTTCTTCAACTCTGCTGTCATCCTTGTGTTGCAGAAAACCCCTCCTAATTGTAAAACAAATCCTGTCCTTTTTACTGCCCCTCCTTCCTCTCTTCGTTTTTTCCTTTCTTACTCCCATATGTCTGTGCTCCCCACCCTTTTTACAGGTCGGGAATGGAGTGGTCCATGAATTCTTCAGCGATGAGGCATGTGCTTCATCATGTGCTTGTAGACGAAGGACGGCATGATCGTCACTGTGACCACCTGCCCGCACTCGTTGATTATGGCAGAGACCTTCCTTGTCCTTCAGCCCCACTACATTCTGCCCATTCACCTGTAAAGCACCGAATTGGGATTGTCATGAATGCTATGTGCACTTTTAAGCATTCAGAAAAAAACATATACTAATTAAATTTACAGAGAGAGAGAGAGAGAGAAGAGAGAGAGAGAGAGAGAGAGAGAGAGAGAGAGAGAGAGAGAGAGAGAGAGAGAGAGAGAGAGAGAGAGAGAGAGAGAGAGAGAGAGAAGAGAGAGAGAGAGAGAGAGAGAGACGAGAGAAGAGAGAGAGAGAGAGAGAGGACAGACAGACAGACAGACAGACAGACAGACAGACAGACAGACAGACAGACAGACAGACAGACAGACAGACAGACAGACAGACAGACAGACAGACAGACAGACAGACAGAAGACAGAAATATATGAGAAAGAGACAGAGAATAAGGGAGATTTGATTTGATTTGTGAGAGAATGAAATAATGAATGAATCAAAAAGAAAATGAGAGATTAAAAGATATAAGGTGAAAGAGAGAGAAAAATCCAAGAACAAACAAACAATATACATACAGAAAAAATATATACATATATAAACAAACAAGTACAATGGTGAGAATAGGAACACTTTCATCACCAAGCCAAACCTTACCTCCAGCAGATGGTGGTCTGTGAGAAGCCCATTTCGCGCGGCTGAGGAATCCTTGACGAGGGCAGTGATCTCTCCATCACGGAACTGGAACCCAATGTGACCTGTGCTGTCCTTGTGTAAGGTCACAGTTCTCTCGAATGGCCTAGGAGGGGGGGAGAGAGGGAGAAAATAAGTAAATAAATATTACATATTACACACACACATATATATATCATGACAGTGAATGACACAAATTACTGTTTTCCTTGATGTCCCTCCCAAAGACTTTTAAAAATGAAGAAAACATGAAAAACAAGAATAAAAAAAATAATAAATAAAAAAAGGACACCAACCTGTCTCTAATGGCGAGGGAAATACCATTTGTAGGACTCTTCTTCAGCATGTCATGTACTTTTTCCATGGAATACCCAGCCACATTTTCGCTGTTGATCTGCAAGATCTGGTCTCCGAAACGCAGTCCTGTACACAGATCAAATTTAAATGTGAAAATTTGTTTCCTTGCATATAAAAAGGTAATGAAAAATTTGCAGAGTATTTTGAAGTACATCTAGTCAATCCTTTTACTGTGCACTTTGACACAAGCAAAATTGTAACTATGGGTAAATATCACCTGTGATGTCTAGAATCTACTTTTGATTATATAATTACGGTCATTTCACGAATGACACGTTTACAAATATTTATAGGTTCTTCCCTCAAGAGAAAAAAATAATCTAGTTTTGTTCTGTTTTGTTCTAACTGGACAATGAAGCCACCCAGTGTCAATATACAAGTCTACTGAAACTAAGTAAGTTTCAGTAGATATTCACAAAATGTCTATGAGAGTTCTTTGCAATTTGGTCTATGATCTGCAGATACTGCACTTCAAAATTAATGTTATAATTAGAACTGACATTTACATTGTTTAAGAATTTTATGATGATAACTGATTGCAGCAATATAATAAAACTATACTGCAATAAATCTTACATACAGTTTGACAATAATATCTCACATTCCATATATCAAAATTTAAACCAGACAACCTCATATCTATTGTCAATGCATCAGCTGTGAAGGGGCATGGCACCATTAGTATTTTTGAAGAGAAAATTGATGTAAATATTTTGGTAAGGGATCAATTAACTGTTATTAATAAATCAGAATGTATCTTCGGAGTTTACTTGACATTGGTGATGTGTGGATATCTTATTTGTCTCAGCAGAAATGTCATAGATAGCCAGTTTTTGTCTATGACTTGGCTAAAATATGGGAGTGTCCCATGTGTGTAAAGATGGTCATTAAACTACAACACAGATTTACAAGCAAACAAAAAAAGATAATTCTGCATTTGAAATAATAAGGAAAATTTGGAAGCCTCCCTTGATTTATTGGTAAATGTTCATTTAACCTTTCATACAATTTATACTAACAAGGAAAACTTACAGGGACATTTTGATTTACTGCCAAATTGATAACCGAGTTGGGTCCCTACATTTTTACTGTTATTTTCTATCAAAAAATACAAATTAAGCTGCCTGACTTTACAATTACATCAATGACATCAAATGAAGGGATGCCATATCACATTTAGATATACAAATTTAGTATGCATTAATTACAATATGACATATAATATACTAAGATTGCAATATTTATGTTATCATATGATTAGAATAGATTATCATTAGTGGGTCTTTAACACTATAAATATTTGTTTTACTTAGCTGCAATAACTTTGATACATGGTAATCGTTCAAATCACAAGAATATATTGCAACAAACAGTCACAAATCTTTAATGAATACCGACTCAGTTTCTAAACAAAAATAAAAAGATCTCAGGATCGATTCAGAGGAAAATTGATTGTCTGACAACCCATAAAGAGAAAACAGATTTGAGATTTTCATTAGAGGTTTCCTGGAGAAGTAAACTCTCAAAAACAATAATACTGATCTGGCACAAAGAACACTAAAAGAACATGGGAAAATCCAATTTACCACCATGATGCTGGCAGTGGCAGCACCATATCAAAAGGGGTACTGTTCTCTAAGCTATCATATATTTCCTGTGGCTCCTACCACCTATGTGATGTCTGTGTTATTTGCTATCACCTTGCTGATTTCCATGTATTTGGGATTTTCCTAAAATCTGTTACTAAATATGCAACCTTTCAACAAAAATCCGTCATTCTAAACCTGTCTTGATTTGGTGGAACATTTAAAAACTTCACAAGTGTTTACAATACAGATAACTTGGGTCTTGGGTGAGCATTTCACAGCCAATTGCAGAGGCTCTGGAGGCATTATTCACCAAGTAAATACTAAAATGTTCATAAACAACTTATGTATGTAATATAAAATGACACATAAACATCTTGTGTGTCTGACAAACTGCATCATTCATACTGATCAAAGCAGGCCTGGACTTCAATAGTTATGCATGTAAGCTTGAGATATATTATAATTTAGAAGACGAATCCATCAAAACATGGTATCAGTGCAATAGTAATAGTAACAGAATCACCAATAATAAAAAATCATGACAATAATAGAGTAAGTAATACAATAAAAATAATTTCAAGTAAACTATAATCCCAGTCAGGAATCTAACTAAAGTCATCCCTCTCTCCATCACAATGAACCTACAACTATACATCTAAATGTAATGATATGCCATGTCAACACTAATTATAGTTTATTGATTTTGTTTACAGTGAAAGGGCTCCCTAAGCACTTCGTAAACAAGAAGTTAGTTATCAGTCACATCTATATCACCTGTTTTCCTTTTCCCTTGATTTTTGTTGATTTTTGGCAAGATCTTTTCTTTTTTAGATCAATAACAAAACCAGTATCAATATTACTAGCATTGGAAAAAAAATCCAGCAGATTCAAGAAGTGGGAAAGCAGGCACATTTACTGGGGAATTATAATCATCTCCTTGGTAACTGAAAACTTGCAGAGCCATCTGTGTGCAACAAAATTTCCCAAAAAATACAATGAACAGTATGCTAGCCATAGACCAATGCATTGAAGACAGCAAGAATAAATACAGCTAACCAGAGAGCCAACTCTCGCACTACACTCACCTGCAAGAGCTGCTGGCGAGTTCTTCTTCACCAGGCACACGAACACCCCCTTGTTGATCGCCTTGACACGCATGCCTACCTTACCGTCGCTGTCCTTACAGAGGTGATCTGCGGAGAAATTCTTTGAAATAAGACGTGCTTGGGAAAACTGAAGGAAAGGATGACAGTTTGTTTTTAAAAAAATTATCAAAATCATGGAAAAAACTTTCTGAATGAGCAGAACAATAAGGGAAAAAATTTCTACAAAGGGACTTCCCACTCCAGAGAAGAAAAAAGACAATGAAAAAAATATCTAATTTCTCTTTCTTGGAACAGGATTGTACTAAATGAAAAGACTTTGTACATTATGAGGAATTACTGTGATTTATAAGGAAAAAGAAAAAGAAAATAATTAAAAAATAATACCATAATACAAAGCAAAAAATCAAAATCAAGACCAAAAATATAACAACAATAAAGATGTAGAAGGGCAATGAAATAAAAACAAGACCTACCTCTCGGATGGAATTAGTAACCTGAGCTCGGTAAAGTCCAGGTGACGCACCAGAGATTGGAGCCACCATGCCTGAGGGCACCACTGAGACTGGTCCTGAGGCTGGGGCCACAGCCACAGTCCCCTGAAATTAGAAAAGGAGAGTGAATGAGTTAGTGAGTGAATGGAATGTGTAAGTAAATGAGTGTGGCATGAAATATGTAAGTAAATGAGTGTGTGCATGAAATATGTAAGTAAATGAGTGTATATACTTAGAAGAATCTATGTGAATGTGTGTTTGTGAGTGCATAAGTATGCTGTCTGCAAATGCATGTTTCCGTATACATCCTTAACTCACCACCTAAAACCTTGAAAATCTTAAACCCTATGGTCAACATACACATACAGACACTAAAAGCCAGAAAGCAACAGCATGTATTGCACATCTCCAATACATACACATTCTGCATACACAAACCACTTACCTAAACCCTAAACTCAGCATGAAAACTAGACACATACCTTGTAAAAACAAGTCATTCTCACCACAACCAACAATCCCTCAACACACATCCAATCACTCTCACCACCAATGCCAATCCCTCGACAACATAAACCATTATTTGCTCACAAAAATCTATCATCACCAAGCATACCCACTGCCTTGCCCAAATATCCCTCACCTCCACACTCGCACAGGATTTCAGAGACACACTAAACTCGATCCCAGACTTCAGGGTCCGACCTAGAGAAAACTAAATCAATAAGCCTCGCTGCTTGACGAGAAAAACACTCCTCCTTGAGCCCACTACCAAACTTTGGTCCCAGAACTTTCTCTCAAGAGGCGCAGGATCATGGAAACTGCCAGACTCTCAAGTTGATCATATTTGGCAGCATTATCATTAAAGATTACTATAAATACCACTGTTACTATCATCTATAACCTACCATTACTATGAAAAAAAAAAAAAAAAAAAAAAAAAAAAAAATGCTTCTATTCCCAAAAAGACTAATAAAAAAATATACCACTACTACTGATATTCCTAAACAGTAGAGAAAAGTATCATGAAATACTTACAGGCTGCACTTGCGAGACGGCCAAATACTCTGGCATGTTTGCGGCAATGACCTCATCGGTGAATTCTAGGCCCATGTAATCTCCCAGGGAAGGGTACAGATGGGCCAAGGTATTCTGTGACTGCAAGAAAAATAAAAACATAAATACACTGACACACAAATAAATAAACAAATAAAAAGGATCAAATAATCCTTATCAATAATCAACAATATTGAAAATCATATATCAAAGGAGACAAATCAAACAATTAAATAAATAGCCTAAATACTTAGACATGCTCTTTGTTCCAATACCAATGCAAAAATACAAAAGAACATACAACAAAATTGGCCACATCTGATAGTTTGCTAACTGCGTAACTCTTAGCTTTAAGTTTAAAAATAAAAAATATGATTGTATGATAAGACTTGAAGAACTTGATTCCTGTTACCCTTATCATAATAAAATATAATGTTTAAAGGAACAAAAAAAAGTATTAGAAATTCAAATAATTTTACATGCGTGCATTTATTTCTTTATCAGAATGAGACCAAATTATGCAATGTATACAGCCATAAGGAGAAAATCCATTCCTCAAAAATGGGGAGGGGGGAGGGAAGGCCGTATAATACCCACCTACCCCATGGTACCTCTACCCTTAAATACAAACTCATACTAATCACGTTGTCATGAACTATGCGAGCATAAATGATAGCAAGGAAAATCAGGGAATAGAAGACACATAAGAAGGAGTCTTTCTACCAATCATACAGGAGAGGAGGAGGGGAAAAACTCAGCCAATGCCAACCGGAGAGCAAGGCCATACTCTAAACAACCATTTAGAATCAAAAGAACCCCTCTTGACTTTCCCACCAGTATTTAGTGGCTTATGCACAATTATTCAGTCCTTGGTCTTCATATGACAGTACTCAGCATAAAGAATTGTCCATCGTAGGACTTACAGCGTTAAACACCGTCAGATTTGCCAAAGGTCAACTCGTGATCAAGAAGAACAGAGCAAGGCAAAATATAACATATATTCATTTATATAACATAAAATGTGATACAAATTTTTTCATCAATAGCTAATTTGAACTTACTGAGGTTGTCCTTCATTTCTTTATATGTATATCCTTCTAATATAAAATTTTGGTGCAATATACAAAAGAAAAAAGAAAAAAATCGTCATAAGCTAAAAACTCTCACAAATAGAATCATATTTACAAAATGGAATCTTCCCACAAGAGAAATGGAATAAAGCTCATCAAGAGTTGCCCGTTAGACATACGCTCATATTCCAAGACACTTCGGACACCTTAAACAGAGAGCCAGACCAGCATCTTGTACCTGTCAGCCAATCACCATTGGCAGCTGCATGAGACAGCCTAACAGTGATTGGCTGACAGGCACAACATGAATGTCGAGCTCTCAATTGATTATTCCGATGTGCGTCTTAATATGAGAGATGGTAAAAATCAAGAGAGACTAACACCATACCTTCGCAGCTTCTTGTGGGTGCAGCGGGTAGGGAGGTGCAGCATATCCAGAGGAGATGGCAGGTGGCGCTGTCGGATTATTTCCCGCCTGTGCTGACATCATTTCGCTCACCATCTGGGCCTGTGCCTGGAAGAGACATCATTCAACCATTTATACATTTATATCAATCTACCTATAAGCATCATATCTCTTGTTAAAACCATCATTCTCCCATCATCTCAAGACATCCACACCAAAGTAAGTTGCCCATCTATTTTTTCTTTCAAGACATCTACAAAAGTATATTATCTATTCCATTTTTTCTTTCATTCTGCTCACTTTTTGAATTTCAAAACTTACTCTGCCCATTTGGTCCACCTTCATATCCTCTAATGACGGGTACAGACTCATGTTGCTGATCTGAAAGACAACAAATAAAGAGATTAACACTCTGACTGCTAAGAATGCATTCAGACTTGTATCAAAACACAGTACAAGCACTTCCATTAAAACTAAGACACAATACAACATATCTGAAATTATAACGATCAATAAATTATGGAATAAAACTTGCAATGCCAGCTAATAGGTTAAATACTTGACAATTTACACTCAAAGTACCCAATCAACTGATGAATGATTATTCCATTCAATGAAACTCCACTAAAATTATAGTTATCGATGGACCAGTATATTACTGGATGTACTATAACCCTGACATATGTTTCTTAGAGCTTTTTAACACAAGAAATTTTATGAAGAGCTTGACAAAATATATAATAATATACAATGCAATACATTTAGCACTTTTACTTCTACCTCTCCTTTCCTTTCTTTTGGAGAAGGAAAAAACGATAAACGAGAGAAAGAAAGATGAAGAGAAGTAAAAGGGGGAAAAAGAAATAGAAGAGAAATACAGAAATAATAATAATAATAAAGCAATAAGAACTTAAAAGAAATAATGATAATAATAACAGAATGAACCAAATAATTACGAAGACATACTGCAAAATGAAAATAAAATAATCAGATATGAAAGTCCTATTCATAAAAACAGCACTGATCTACAGACATCATCTTTGCAATATACCTCTTGTGCAACTGATGTTATCTAAGTATATAACCTCAAACAGAATACATGCAATATGCAGACATCCCAGATCTTATATTCACCTTCATGAATAAACATAGCTGGCATGTTACCTTGAGTAAAATAATGCGTACATGTCTTGTCTCTATATTTTAGTCATTAATATCAACAACAAAAAAGTATAACAGTCTTGCAAAATGTTTCCTTCTTTAAGAATTTGTCATTTGAAAAGAAGCTATGTACAGTAGAAAAATAAGGAACAAATATCTCTTTTGAGGAACTGTATCCAAACTATGAAATTCTATAGCTACCATAACCTTCCTAATCAATTTATAATCTACCTTGATAGGTTTTGTACTATAGGGAACTTTTATTGAGAAGGGTATATATACAATATATACTTTCTTGCCTTGATGCATCTGTGAACATGTTTTTAATAATATCACCCTTATAATGTCTGATACCTTCTCTCTATCTCTTTATCTTCTATAATTCAATTCAACACAAAACAACAGGTACATTCTACTACCATATTCCACAATATGTTTTCCTAAACATCTTCTCTCATGGGAGCAAGACATAATTAAAGTCAACTCCTAATTTGATTATTTGGAAAATGGCTTTAGTATACCATTAACCACATGCTGCTGGGGATGTCATGTGCATATATGCCATGCCCACTCTGTGTTTAATTTAGTAATTGTTTTTGCATACTGCTGGCTCCACAAGACAAGTACTAATTTACCAATGAGCCAATTATGAGAACTACCTGTCTCACCTGTTTACTCTTTTCCTTGATTTTCGATATTTTCTGGTATTTGGTATTGCTATTAGTAATGTCAATAACACTATGGAATTATGATGCTTAGTATAAACAATAGTATCAATATTGACAGCATTTGTAAAAAAAAAAAAATGTTTTCCCCACAAACTCAAGAAAAGGTGAAATCAGGTGAGGTCACAAGGCCTACTAATTGACTCCTTTGTGGCTAAGCACGGAAGAGTTATCTATGTGCAGACATATTCAGTAAAACAATACTCAACTGATAACATATATTGATATAGCATTTGCAACAGTTTGTGTTACCCAATGCAATCATATCCATTTTGTTGTCTGTTATCCTAGTTATCTGTCATACTATTCTTTAGCTTGCAGTCACATTGTTACCATACCCTCCTCCTTGTCACCCTTTTGCTACTAGATATAACCAAAAATTTAAACCCAATATTGCTTGTCATATTTTTCAATCCTACAATATTCACCTGCAATAACACACTATGTTGATACCCAATGTCTTTCCTACTTCAGTTCAAAAACGGAATGAACAATAATTTCAAGAAGGAAATGCTGTTAATATATGCCTATACATACATATATTTCGTAAAATAAAAATGCATGTGCCTGACGTAGCAGATACTTACACGATTTAACCACAGCCTCAAACATGACCAAGTAATCACAGAACCCTCATTCCTTTAGCCTCTTAGCAGCAGTACTTCAAATATGTTTTTTTTTATATACATATATCAAGACATTACTGATCACTTATCATTGAAATGACAATGAATAATTTTGATCCTGGATCTATTTCAAACATAACTTGAAGTGACATACAAAGTGGACAGAAATGTTGGTTCAGCCAATGTACACAAGATTCTTCTTCATATTCTAACGCTGAAGAGTTGTGAAATACAAGTTAAAAAAAAATAGTTCCATGTAAGATATAAGTTGTCAGTCTTTATAGGCATCACCAATCATTCAATACATTCTGACTGTGGCTGATCTCTTGAATGTTGCTCAAGTAATCCTGGTTTATACCACTTATTTAAGACAAGACACAGAAGATTCAGGCTATTCACTAACACCAAAAACTTTAGAGTACGTGTAACACGACACAGAAAGTGAGGTCTAAAATCAACAATGAAAAGTTATGCATATAAAAAAATCATGTGACCATGTAATAAGATGAACCAGAGTTGGCTGATGGTTGACATCCTGTATCTTATTTAGTTTTCTTTTCTCTCTATTTTATATTCTTCTCGATAATCAAGAGATACTGGGGAATTCATGCTACATAAATGACCTTAGTGAGGTCATAGAGTCAAATGAGGCAAAGATTTCATAATGAGATAATCATTCAGTTTTTTTTTTAGCAGGCCAAAGCTAAAGTAATACATATAAGTATTCTTAAATCTGTGCAAGTGTCCAAGGCTACAAAAGAAATCATGAAATTTAAGTTGGCCCTCAAATTCTTTACAGACAGGCCTGCATGTGATCTTGAAATGTATAAGATATTACACCATACTTAGGCCCTACATACATATACAGATTTAACCATAACCATCAACCATGGTGTATGAAAAAATTCTTTGAGACAATATCTTTATACAACTTTATAGACTTACTAGCGGTAATTGTTGAAGACCGCGACGCACCCTCGCAGAGACTAAGTCGAAAAAAATGATGTTTTTCTGCATGAAATCCTATGATTTCATCGATTTTCGGCGTTGTTTCTTTTGCGATTAATCGTTCAGGAGATCGAGTACCATTTCTCCATCGACGATCTTGATTTGATAGTCCCGTTAGCAGGGGAGGGCATGAAGTATATCAGGGAAATTATGGGGTAAAACAAGCTTAAATAAGAAGAATAACGATCAAAAATGCATAAAACTAGCACAAAAAGCGCTTAAAATCGGCCAATGAAACTCTACGGATGTAACCGCCATCTTTGAAAGTTTACGGACTGACGCGAAATAAATCAAAAACTCTACGGGAACCCAACCCACATTTCGGCAAAAAATCTACGGGAATTCACACGTTCCAACCCCCAAAAACGTATTGACCAATAAACCAACCAACCTAATATATCAATATAAATTGCCGTGACTAGGCGTGCCCTTCGGGCACTGCCCGAGGGAGGGTTGATGGGGGGCAAGCCCCCCAACACCCCCCAGGACACATTCTCTCCACCACGGTATGTACGGCAAGACAGAGCTGCATTCACACCGTAAAATAATAAACCAAATACCTTTATATCCGGAAACGTGAAACTTTCGTTTCTTTGTACTGTTGGGATTGCTTCGATTTTAATCACCTTTTTCGTCCTTTGGAGCTCTTGATGGGCTCAGATATAAAACTGGGATGGTTACTGAAGTCGAATTATTCTTCGATGCCACTGTAAAGGTCTTAAAAAAGAACCCAGAATCAACACAACACTGGAAACGCAACATTTCTCACCGGCTTTCAATCTCGAAATGAGCGGGTTGGTGAGCTGTCAACCTGTGGCTGGCGCAAGAAAGTGTGAAACACTCGATGCGCAGGATTCGATATGAGGGTATAGATATATAAAAATATGCAATTGAAGTATAATAACATTACTAAAAGACTTTAAAGGTATAAATGCGTACCAGCAGACACAGATAATTAGCCAAATATCGTTTTGACAAGCGCGTAATGATACACGGACTAGTTCGCGAACGCAAAAATGCGTTCGTGGGTCAGTGTCGTGTTTTTCCTCGCAAGGTAAACAAGCTCATCGACTTTGAATTTGAAAGGCGGCCGCGCGCGTTATATATTTTCGTCATTTAGCGGTGACTATATAAGGCCGGTGCATCTTCAAACTATACGCTCTCCCTTCTATATTTTTCCCGCTCTATAAGATGGCGGTGTCCATTTTCCTCTATCTACGCGCGTCGCGGTCTTCAACCTCTACCCT
>NW_020869889.1:0-12500 GCF_003789085.1 Penaeus vannamei
GGGATGAGAGAGAGGAGAGGGAGAGGGAGAGGAGAGAGAGGGAGAGAGAAGACGAGGGAGAGAGAGAGAGAGAGAGATGAGAAGAGAGAGAGAGAGAGAGGAGAGAGAGAAGAGAGAGAGAGAGAGAGAGAGACGAGAGAGAGGAGAGAGGGATGAGGACAGACCGAGAGAGATGAGAGAGAGGGAGAAGAGGGAGAGAGGGAGAGGGAGAGGGAGAGGGAGAGAGAGGGAGAGGGAGAGGGAGAGAGAGGGAGAGGGAGAGGGAGAGAGAGGGATGAGAGAGAGGAGAGGGAGAGGGAGAGGGAGAGGGAGAGGGAGGAGGGAGAGGGAGAGGAGGGAGAGGGGGGAGAGGTATAAGAGGAGGAGAGATTAAAATCTTATATTCCTTTACTTAACTGGTACAACAAAAATATTACAACTTTGCTGATTCTTTTTTTCATATTCTTTTGAATTATTTCAAAAATCCAAAAATAAATATTGTATTTTACATGATACATTTTTTTTCTCTTGATTATGATAAGTTTTGGGTAAGACTCCAAAATTTGACCCCACATATTCAAAAATATTCTGACCTTTTGTTGATGAAGTTGATAGCCTCGTATGCTGAGCTAACATTCACAATAGGCATGATGGGTCCAAAAATCTCTTCAGTCATAACCTGTAATAAAATCATGTATGTGTCAAATACATGAAGACTTGGTCCTATAATTCCTCAAAAGGTAAAACTGCAGCATCTTTACTTGTTCAGTAATCAAAATAGTATCAACACACAACTAATAGTATGAACACACAACTTATAGTATGAACACACAACTATATGTAAGAAAGCAGAAACATGATATACTTTGCTCTCAGGGTTAACATCCACAAGGATGGTTGGAGAAATCCACTTGTCTTCTTTATTCACTTCTCCACCAACAGCTATTGTCCCATCCTTCAGATACTCTTCTAGACGACTGAAAGCAAGAAGTGGAAGAGATTATCAAAACTAATGGAAAAAATATAGACAACAGCAAAAAAAATAATATAGCTATATATAGAGGGAGAATGCGACCTACTCCTATAACTAATAACAATATATAATATAGAGATTATGATTTAACGGAAAACAGACAAAATTCATAGAATCTCTTTCCTGAAATAGAATCCACTGATTGAAATGGCAAAACAAATTCAACAATACTTTCATTTTGACAAATGTCTTAACTATCCAACTGACCAATCTTCTTTAAGAAGGTAATGAGATTGGTTCTCTATTAGCCTATTCTCTAAAATAAATCAGAAATCTTTGGCATTTGCTTCACATGTGCAAATGGCCCTGTGCAAATGTCAGTGTTTTTATAAACATAATAGGGCATCTAGTAGCAGCAGTAGTAGTAATAGCATTAGTGCCAAATTACATATAGACTAGCTGGTACAGTTTGGCTAGTTTCTTTCTGCTACATCCAAAATATCCCAAGGTTCCCATTCCCTACTTAGGTCCTCCTCACCATCAACTATTAACATTCCAAGCTTCTTTCTTTTTGACACTGGAACATAGTAAGAGTTGTGTAGTAATTCTGATACTGTGCGGCATATTTTGTGCTGCTAAAACACTTCCATCATTTCCTCCTCTCCTTACTTCAATATTTTCATGCCAATTTATCTAATTCTCATTCATATGTAAAGGTTACCTGTTGACAACTTTTCCATCTGTCAATCTTTTGTATGACAGTATGACAATGAAGTATACATTTTCTGATGTGTTAAACCAAGAAAAAAACAAGAAAGCCACAAACCAAAAATCAACCAAATGAAACTTGAAAAAGTCAGGCCTCTCTGTGGCTGCATGGGATATCCGAGCTAGAGAGTTTGTAGTTAACAGAAATCAAGTGTAAAATAAAATAAAAAAGAAAACACTTACTTGACGTGTTTATCTGTAACAATCCTGCACAAGTCTGGAGACTTTTGAGGGTTTTCAGTATACCATTCCTTTAGTACCTCCTTTGCTTTGCTCACAAACTTATCCTGAACTTCCTTTGAACACAGGATATAGTCAGGAGCAATGCAGGTTTGGCCAAGATTGATGCATTTCCCCCACAAAATGCGACGAACTGCAATATCCATGTTGACAGTGTCATCAATGTAGACAGGACTGAAACCAAGAAAATCAAACAAACTTATTACTGTTATATAGCTAATATGTAGTAAATACAGTAGAGGGAAGGAAGGAACTAGGTCAAAAGGTTATCAAAGTACTTCACACAAACTAAAGATACCTGACAAACACCCACAATGAGCATTTGAGCAATTTTTTAAGTCAAAATTTTAAGATACTATGTTTTGCCTAAGAAAATTCTCACCTATGATTAAGAAAGGCCAAAAATGTATGTATCTATAATTTACTGCCACTGGATGACAATGGATAACTATGAATGTAAGTAACACTGTAAAACAGGATTGTTCATTACTACTTAAATCTGTATTCTATTCTTTGTTTTTGCTTATAATGACTTACAAGAGAGAAAGAAAGAGAAAAAAAATTGCATTATTAATAACAATAACAACAACAACAAAAATAATAATGATAATGATAATAACAATGATAATATATAATAATAATAATAATAATAATAATAATAATAATAATAATATAATAATAACAATAACAACAACAGCAATAATATAATAATAATAATAATAATAATAATAATAATAATAATAATAATAATAACAACAACAACAACAAGATGAAGATGAATAAAATATTTACTCAATACACTGCAAACTTATATTTGCAAAATAAAATAAAATCAGACTATACCTCTTTCCACCCAGCTCAAGAGTTGTTGGAGTGAGGTATTTATTAGCTGCATCTCGGACGATCTTGCCAACATGGGGTGATCCAGTATAGAAGATGTAGTCAAATCTCTGTTTGAGGAGTTCTTCTGTTTCAGGAATACCACCACATATCACATGGTAACAATCCTGAAAGATAAACAGATAAAAATATCAATAAAAAACTAAATAAATAAAATAAAATAGAAATAAAATAAATAAAGAGTATATAATTCCTTAACTGGCTACTGGTTAATACATCTTTTTACAAATAATATACTTTTAATACTTTTAAATCCATGAGTTACCTAAAACTAGTGGTCACCAGTGCTTAAAAAAATATAAAGTATAAGAAAAGAATACAGTGCAAAATAAAAGAAAAGAAAAGAAAACAATCATTCACGTACACTATCCAAATATTTTGGAAGAAGTTCAGCAATGGCTTGAGCTGTGGCAGGTGAAAGTTCAGATGGCTTGACAATCACACAATTTCCAGCAGCAATGGCACCTAATTACAATAAAATATTAGTTAATATCAAAGTTATTGCAATAAATAAAGAAAACAAATAAATTCCCATTTTTGTAAGAAATACATCTAGTCTATATTTTTCTAATTCTCAACCAAAGTAATATTATTTCTATAATGCAGAAGCTGCAAAATATATAATTGAACTTCTTTGGTAGTACTGATGGAACATCATTTTAATTTCTTATCAAAAGGGTGATAAAGGTGATGTTTCAACATCTATGTACTTATGTAACATTAAGGAAAAAATATATATAATGAAGAATTTAACCAACTATTCCATACCTAATTTACTGTCACATTACCTTGACAATTTTCCATTTTGCTTCTGCTCAAGAAAGATTACAGGAGCACTAAAATCTCACTTTACTGAATAACAGAAAACAATATAAAATCCCAACCCTAAGTTGTGCATTATGTACCTGATAAAGGAAGAAGAGGAAGCTGAAGTGGGTAATTCCAAGCTCCCATAATCAGCACTACACCATAGGGATCATGGTATATCACAGGAGTGTCAAACATGGTCACCAAATTTGCTGCAATCTGAAAATACAATTAAAAGGACCAATAAGACTTCATTGTATTTCTAACCTGACACACAAATTTGGGTTATAAAGTGAACACAAATGAAAAACTGAAAAAGATAGTGAGACTTTGTGAGCTAGGACTTAAGAGCAAAGGTAAAGGAGCCAAGAAATGACAGTGAATCCTGCATGGTAAGCGTTTCATACCTGGGCAACATGCAAGGAATATTACTACTTTGGCGAACATAGACAAAGTCATGTTGGAACACAAAAAAGAAATTGTACAAGATGGAATCAAACAATATAACCTAGACAAGAAATTGATTGCCAACATTTTCAAGGTCACAAATCCCAAATGCTCAGAGCAGAATATCATAGCTCACAGGAGGTTGGGATTATTAAAAAAAAAAAGAAAGAAATTCTCTTTAAAAGTTACATTCATCAATAAGCAATTAGTGACTAATCAGGATAGCCAAAGTCCTGGCCAACCATGAAGAATATAAGAGAAGTTAAATAAGAGAAGATATGACCAAAGATGGCAGAGAAATACTGCAGAAAAAACTAGAGGTAAGACAAAAACAAAAAACAACAACAAAGGACTGACATAGAAAAAAACTGGTTTATTTAGAGGGTGAGAGGTTTCCACACATTAGCCTTGTAACCAAAAGGAATACCAAAAGATTATATAGAAATAGTTTATTCATACATAGATGGTTTACCCTTGAAGTTGCTAGAACTAAATAAAATAAGTGAAATAATAAACCAGATGTAATATGCATCTCGATATCCAAACTGGATTCCTGCATAGACGATGTATCATTAAGATTTAGAGACTATAATACTTGGAGAAAAGAAAGCAAATGGAAATGGAGAGGGGTAGCAATATCAAAAAAAGGAAAGGAGTTATTGCCAAGGCCCCATAGTGGTACTAAAGCCAATTGAGGTAGAAACAAATGGGGTAAATATAATAAAAACCAGTGTACACCACATCTCGTACATTGGTGTGGTCAGAAAAAATTACCAGAAACTAATTTAAGAAATGTTTAAGAGCCTGGAAGAAGTGCTGCAACTTTCAGAAACCAAAGCAAAAGAAATCCTTGTAACAGAGGATTTTAATAGCAAAATTGACTGGGAAAGTTTTGATTGCAGAGCGCAGCCCCTCCTTTGAGGATTACTAATTTACTAGAAGTCATAAATTAGTATAGCCATTTAGAAAATGTGACAGATCATATCAGCGTAGGAGGGCTAAATAGACTGTCTAAGTTTGATCTAATATTCACAAAGCATAAAGATGATATCAAGAATATTGAGTATTGTCCTCCTCAAGGAAAACTTACACATGTAGTAATTAAACTAAAATATTGTCTGCTACAGGAAAATCTCATCATAAGTAAGAAAAGAAAGGGGAAGTAAAATTACAAGAGAGGTAATTATATATTGGGACACACTACTGGATGATGAGAACAATATTCAAAATTTTGCAGTCAATAAAAAAGGAGTAGAACAATTTATATCAAGATTCAAAACTAAAGCAAGAAATGGCTAAAAGTGGTCCAACGATAAATGCAAGAAAATGAGAGAAAACAAGCAGCTTGTTTGGAAAAGATTCAGAAGACATAGACCTCTTGCAGTATATGAAAGGTATAAAGTAGGAAGACATGAGTATATTCAAACCATGAGGGAGGCAAAAATAGACTGAAATGGATAAAATCAATAAATGTACAAGTTAACCAAAGATCTTCCTTAACTACAAAAATAGTAAGATTAAAAATAGAGATAAAGTTAGTGTCATCAAAGACAATTACACTCTTTACACTAAGGAGGAGGAAATGTGTGAAATCCATAATGAGAAATCTCAGGCAGTGTTTGTTTAGGATCCATACTTTGAAATGGCAAATAACCATACAAACCATACAGAAGAATATTGAACATATCAGCCTCAAAAAGAATGAAATAAAAGACCTACTAAAAGGGTTAAGGGGGCCGTCACCGTAGATTTTTTATGAATATTTTAAAAAATACTCGAAATTTTTTAAAAATCTTGTGTAATCTCGTAGGCTTTGGCAATCCACAGACGTAATATTTCTGCTAAATACGTAAGAATAAAGGAGTAGTGACTAAATATCTAACCCCCCCCCCGCCTCCCGCTCCGATGTTTACCTTGTCGCATCCATGCAAATATACTCGACATAATTGTTTTTTTCTGATTTTTTTTCGATTTATTTTGGTGTTCTCTGGTAGCTAGCTGGCAACTCTGTTTACCCATCAGCTGATCGCCAAGACTGGGACTCTGGGAGACAAGATGTTACAGAAGTACGCCCTCATTGCACAATAAGGGGACACAACTAAAGGTAAATGTTATGTTCGTATATAATAAACATTATATGATAAAAAATAAATCTCAATCACAGCTGCAGCAGTCAGGCATTGCGAAATCTGTGATGACACGCACTAATTCTACAATCATGTGCAGTTATTGCCATAAGTACTTAGCAAAAGGGGGGGGACCAGGTACCAGCTACACTTTAGAATACCATGTGAATGCTATAGAATGCAGAAAGATTGACGCAGAGATAAGAATTCTTAAAAATCGAAACAAAACAAAACAAAACAAAACAACACAAAATTGACGGAAAATATCCTAAATTTCGGAGCCTGATATCTGGAAACTATATGTTTGCCAACACTGCCATAACTGTTTGGAGATTATAATGGGGTTTGGGTCTTTTGAAAGCTGAAAAGATTTGTGATTTTTTACATTATGGATATTTTATTCACGTAATGGAAGTCCATATATCATATCTTGAGTTCATAGGACTGAGCATTTAGAAAAAAAAAATTCCCATTAAACTAAAAGGAAATCAAAGATCACTATAAGGGAGACTTTTTGTATTGTTATAGACTGTATGTGGTATTTTATTCAACAAGTTTGGCTAATGGATAAAGTGTGAATATCAAACTTTGTGATTTTTCACAAACTCATTTTTCTTAAATAACGCCGTTGTTTATTATTCAAATTATATGAAATTTGGTGGTGTTTATCAGCGTATATGTATACATATTATATTAAAAAATTGTAAAAATCCGATCATAAATGACGAACTTCGTTCTCGAGTGCAACGGCCGCCTTAAGCATGAGACCTGATGCTATTTCCAACTTGGTTCTTGGGAATGAGCTGAAGAACTACGTACTCCTCTCTTCTTAATATTCCAAAATTGAGTGTCGAGGAAAACTACCAAAAAGTTGGAAACTCACCAACAGTACACTTATATGAGAGTGGTGCCAAAAAAAAAAAAAAAAAAAAAAACTCTAAATCATAGACCGGTTTTATTAACTAGTTTAGTAAGTAAGCTATTAGAAAGTATAATTAGGAAACAATAGGTTGAAATACTTGAAAAACACAAAATGATAACAATTAAGCAATTTGATTTTAGGGAAAGAAGGTCATGTTTAGCAAATCTCCTATTTTTTATGACAAAGTTTCTGAAACATCATAAGAAAGAAAGGGCTGGGTGGATTATGTACTTGGACTTTATAAAGGCTTTTGATAAGGTGTCTCATAGAAGATTATCCTGGAAATTAGAATACCTAGGTGGAGGGAAAAGCAAACTCCTTGAATGGTTGAGAGACTTCCTTCAGGAAAGACAGTTGAGCACTCGTATTAGAAGGAAGTACTCTACATAGAGACTAGCAACCAGCAGAGTGCCTCAAGGATTGTTCTTGCTGCTGATTGCTATTTTCATCAAAGATTTTGGGTCAAATATAAGCACTGGTAGTTATCTGAATATGTCCCAGACAATGCAAAACACAAAAACAGATAACAGATGATGTCTCATGCCTCTAAAGTGACATCAGAACTTATTCATGTTGGGGTGACTTGGAAAATGGAATTCAACACCAATAAATGCCATGTAGTCAGGTTCAGAATAAGTAGAAATCATCCACTATATCAATATTAGGAGATGCAATATCAAACACAGCAGATAGGGAAAAAGACCTTGGAATAAACAAAAACAGGTGCCTAAGCCCAAATGATCATATACATGAAAAGGTCCATAAAATGCTAGGGCTGACTGCCAACATGAAGATGGCATTCATGTATGTGGATGAAGATTGGGTAGAGAAGATCATTACAGCCATCATATGACCTAGTCTATATATAATATAAAGAAAGAAAGAGGAGAGAAAAAAAGAAAAAAAAAAACACATACAGACGCACACACGCACACACACATACACACATGTGCACACACACACACACGCACACACACTCACACACACACGCAAACGCACACACACACACACACACACACACACGCACACACACACACACACACACACACACACACACACACACACACACACACACACACACACACGCACGCACGCACGCACGCACGCACGCACGCACGCACGCACGCACGCACGCACGCACGCACGCACGCACGCACGCACGCACACACACACACACACACACACACACACACGTACACACCCTTCCTACCTTTTCTGGCTTAGCCCACTCATCAAGCCTGGCAAGGATATGTGTGATGTCATCTTTTAGGAGATTTAGTTCAAGCAGCACACTTTCCTGTTTTGGCTGAAAGTTAAATAGAAATGCAAGGTATTAATAAAACATAAAACCCAACATTAACTAAACAATCTAAAAAGTTACCGAGAAAAATGCAAGACAATTATAGAATGTATGACCCAATAAAAATAATCAAATATTTTAACATAATAAAAAGCCTAAAGACATATGAAAGTAAATTGTATATCAACTGTGGGAAGAAAAATAAATTGATGTCTACAGCTTAATTACAAATCATTTTGTTTTTTATATACATATACAAGAAAATGTTTTGACTAAATTACCATAAAATTTCTGGGAAAGGGAAAATAAACTAAAATATCATATGAATACCATGAGACACAAATTTATAAAATTTTCTGGGAAAGGAAAAATAAACTAAAATATCATATGAAAACAATGAGACACAAATTTTATCCCCTAACAAACTTTATGGGTATCTATACCCAAATCAACAAACCTTATGCAAATCCTTGGCAAGGGCAGCGCAGAACACCGATTCATTCTCCTCATACATACGCTTGAGGGCCTTTAGCTGCTTTTTGCGGAACTCAACATCCCGGGTTCGACCAGAGTGAAACGCTTCTCTGGCCTGCTGAATCAACCTAAAAGATAATGAAAGGGGTTAAATTGTATCACTAATCTACAAGCTGAAAAATAAACTTTTCCTTTCACCCATGCCCCAAAATTGATAAAAAGTTAAAAGCAAAATGATTTCAACCTCTGCGTATACTCCCATGATGTACGAATGATGTTGGTGAGATAAGGGCAGGTACTGCAGATGAACTTTGAATATACCCCAGCAGGAGATGTAACTAATTAGATAAGAGTACTGTAATCTGTACTCACTATCTAAACTTTGAGATAAAAACTAGTTATTTCACTTGACTAAGACACACATCAAACAGCTGATAACTCAAGTACATTTCAAGGCTTCTAATACACATCCCTGGAATGGATCAATTGTGGATTGAGTGGATAGACTGATAAGATTGAGAAATAGAGATAAAGAGATTGAAATATAAATGAATTGCAGAAAAAAAAATGGAATGGATATTATATTGAAGCAAAAATTTACATTGATTAGTGTATAAATGTAAAATTTAATGAAAAGATTGAATACCATAAAATATTAGATGGTATAAAGGATGAAGGCTAATTAAAAAATCTCTAATGGTGTTAGGGAAACCACATACATGAATTCTAGCCCAATAAACCCATTCTGCAACCATTTAATTCCTTACCCTTTCAGAAATATACAAATAATTCAAATGGCCACTATTTCTACAATAACTGCACAAAAGGCATGAATTTAACTAATTTGATATGTTAAGAGACCTTCAACCTTAGACAGAGAAATTGTAGTGAAAATCATTTGTTTGCAGATTATGACTTTTTAAATTTTAAGCTCTGGCATGAACCCAAAGAGGAAAAATTTACAAAATTACTTTTGTAATATTTGAAAATGAGACATTGGGCTTGTAACTATTGCTGTTTCTAACACATACATGGCTAAGGATCTTGGGCCTTTACTGAACCATTATCAGGCCTTGCAGATGCAATGATAAAAGAACCATAGAGGATAAGTGATGTTTTCTATGCATTTACCAGAATAGTAAGAATAAACAGTCAACTTTACCTTAGCCATAATACTGAAGGAAAAGCAACCCATTCAACACAAACCACACAATATTCAATTCTGACTAACCTGTTCATATCGTGTCATCTTCTCCATAACTTGTTAACCTAAAGAAAAGAAGATTCACAATTATTTTTAGTATAACAAAAACATAACAAAAAATATAGTCTTGACATAATCTGAAGTAGCTACAAAAGTCAGTTCAAAAGATTCAATTACAAAACATTTAGAATGATACCATATATCATGTTATATAGTACAGAAAATTATATGATAACTTTCTTGTACATATTTTTATGAGGGAAATATCTTTCAATTCAACCATTTTATAAATGCAAAAGCAACAGATAAGATTGCATAGTTAAGTTGGAGGATATCAACGTGCACTACACCTTCAATATGATGTAATTAATATCATGAAAGTGAAAAAACTGAGTGAATATTTGGGATATAAGAAACCTTTAAATTTCTTGTCGTAAAGTAATTTTTTTTTGTCATTCTTTATGTTTACAGTCTTGAATAGTAAATTGACCACATAACACATTACTGCTGTATGTCAACTATTTTGTGTCTTACTACACACATGTGGAAATGAGTTATTTCTTATTATAGTACCCATCTATTCCACTATATAATGGGCATCTTGTCTAATTATGTAATATTATGAAAAATAAAATATGCCTCTTATAAATTATTTTGCATTTTTGTTTTAACAGCTTTTAGTGAATGTGCATTTTCAAAACCAGAATTTTTGACAGTTCCTTAAGTATTCTTTGACAGTCATTGGTATATTTTGTGCTATGTGTGATCTTGGCTATGGTCCTTCTTTAGCCCATACAGTGGAAATTTAGTGAAACTTACTGATATCTGCATAAATTACAGTTTGTTATGTGAACTTATCAATTGTGCAAAGTGTGGAAACATGTGCAGAATTGATTGATTTTCACAATGTATTCCAGAGCTGAACAAGTGTTTCCACTAGTTCCAGTTGGCTGCAGATAAATTTTATCCCCCATCCATTTAACTCTATGGTGATGGGGCTTGATTTACTTGTAATGTAATATTATGCAAAAATCTTTATGGCTAGGACTAAGCTGTGAGTAGCCAGCCCACCTACTACAAGTCATAATGCTTTTAATCATCATAGGCTGTTACATTATGAGAGCTATAGCTATCACCATCACCAAGGGGTTAAGGTAAAAATAGCTCATGACTAGAAGGGTACACTGTTTTGTATTCATTTAACTAAGACTATAGGGGCCCAGGGGCAGAACCCCTGATAGGAATATAGTGCAATTGGGAGGGGTTGTAAAGAAAAAAACATGCAAAATCATATATCAAAATCTAAACCAAGTGATGATGTCAAAACTAGATGTACTTTAAAGACAATCATAAATAAAACCAAAGGATGTACATCAAGGAAATTATGAACTTGTCAGATTAGTCTGTAGCTGGCCACTTTACATGCCAAAGTATTGGGTATCATATTTACCTTGTGGAGCCAGTTACAATTACATGAGAAGAAAGCAAGAACTCTTTATCTGTATAGACTGTTCATCTAACATTGTTTTGTGCTCAATACCTAGTTTAGCAATATATTACAGTATGTACCATGTGGCTCCATGGACCAAGGTACTCATCCATCAATGCTACCTGGGGTTATGCTAAGCTTTCACAGTAAACAATGTATGGAATCAATATACTGATAGAATCTATAATACTTTTCATCTACAAGTTTATTTCGTATAGAAATACAATACTCACAGCAGTTGCTTTCAGCTGTGCACTTGCCTGGATACCTGAGCTATCTCTCTGGAAAAGTTTCTGGATGTTAAGCAAATCTGCAGACAATATAATCAATGACAACTAGAATCCAAAGGCAAATCATAAACAAAGACAGTTTCAAGTTACTTACTATCTATAGCTTTGCAAAGTTCAATGTAGTTCAAAGCCAGCTGTTGTATACTGTATGTATTCTATTCTGGTTATGATATAGCACTTACATTCCAAGAAGTTTATCATCAAATAAGTATTTTCAACTCTATCTTGCCTGACTTTACATAAATGTCTAATGTTTTTTTCACCATTATACCATTTGACAATTGCAATTATGCTGTGTTCGGAACTGCTCGTCCTGCTCATCCAGACCAATTGGACGAGATGTTATGACCATTTAGAACCTCTACTATCTCGTCCTGGACAAGTTGTCCTCTTGTCCTTCTGCGAAGATGGGCGAGCAGGACAAGATGATGTCACATAAACTTTTGTATGTAAACATTGACAGTGCAGGTAACCACAAGATATTGATGGGTAATTTTATGGCCCATTATTGTTGTTATCAAAGGATATTTGGTGTTTAACAGTTGCAGGTAAGCTGAATATGCATCAAAGAGTTACAAAAC
>NW_020869889.1:15000-22000 GCF_003789085.1 Penaeus vannamei
CTAAGTCGAAAAAAATGATGTTTTTCTGCATGAAATCCTATGATTTCATCGATTTTCGGCGTTGTTTCTTTTGCGAATGAATCGTTCAGGAGATCGAGTACCATTTCTCCATCGACGATCTTGATTTGATAGTCCCGTTAGCAGGGGAGGGCATGAAGTATATCAGGGAAATTATGGGGTAAAACAAGCTTAAATAAGAAGAATAACGATCAAAAATGCGTAAAACTAGCACAAAAAGCGTTTAAAATCGGCTAATGAAACTCTACGGATGTAACCGCCATCTTTGAAAGTTTACGGACTGACCCGAAATAAATAAAAAAATCTACGGGAACCCAACCCACATTTCAGCAAAAAATCTACGGGAATTCACACGTTCCAACCCCCAAAAACGTATTGACCAATAAACCAACCAACCTAATATATCAATATAAATTGTCGTGACTAGGCGTGCCCTTCGGGCACTGCCCGAGGGGAGGAATGGGGGGCAAGCCCCCCAACACCCCCAGGACACATTCTCTCCACCACGGTATGTACGGCAAGACAGAGCTGCATTCACACCGTAAAAATAAACCAAATACCTTTATATCCGGAAACGTGAAACTTTCGTTTCTTTGTACTGTTGGGATTGCTTCGATTTTAATCACCTTTTTCGTCCTTTGGAGCTCTTGATGGGCTCAGATATAAAACTGGGATGGTTACTGAAGTCGAATTATTCTTCGATGCCACTGTAAAGGTCTTAAAAAAGAACCCAGAATCAACACAACATTGGAAACGCAACATTTCTCACCGGCTTTCAATCTCGAAATGAGCGGTATGGTGAGCTGTCAACCTGTGGCTGGCGCAAGAAAGTGTGAAACACTCGATGCGCAGGATTCGATATGAGGGTATAGATAAATATAAAAATATGCAATTGAAGTATAATAACATTACTAAAAGACTTTAAAGGTATAAATGCGTACCAGCAGACACAGATAATTAGCCAAATATCGTTTTGACAAGCGCGTAATGATACACGGACTAGTTCGCGAACGCAAAAATGCGTTCGTGGGTCAGTGTCATGTTTTTCCTAGCAAGGTAAACAAGCTCATCGACTTTGAATTTGAAAGGCGACCGCGCGTTATATTTTCGTCATTTAGCGGTGACTATAAGGCCGGTGCATCTTAAACTATACGCTATCCCCTTCTATTTTTCCCGCTCTATAAGATGGCGGTGTCCATTTTCCTCTATCTACGCGCGTCGCGGTCTTCAACCTCTACCAAAATTAAGACCCTGCTTTTAAAGTGTGCGTAAACGTCAGATTGACAGTATATATATCTCAATATGAAAATATTGATATAAATATGTAACATGTATGTTGTAAAATAGACCACATAATCTTATGCTTTAAGACTGCCGTGAGTGTAAATCAAATCTGATCAACTAAAAAGAATAGAAGAAATAGCAAGCTACAAGATTTTAAAAAATGCAATAAAAACGTCCTTCCTTTGTAGATATTGTATTCTACAAAAAAAAAAAAAAAACTGCACATTTTTCTTCATGTAACACATTGCCTCAACACTTCACCATGTAAAACCACTACAGTCACGATCTATATAACACTCGCAGTAAAGCTGGAGCTACGGTGTGACATGACGCACTCTTAAATTCAATTAAAAAAGAGAATTAACAAGGAAGAAATGCTCACGGAAAATATCAGCTGATGTTGTTGACGGGTGACAACTGAGGAGGGAATTGACTTCGAGTATGACGAAAAAGGAGTTCTATCTTTTCACTTTAAACATATAGATTTAAAGGTGGTTCTGCAAAAATACATAATATGTAAATTTAATCAATAAATAAAGGAAAATAAAACAAAATAAAGCTTTAATAGGTGTTTCGAGCGCATTCAAAAATGCTCAAAATTGTTCAGTTATGAACAATAATGTATGAACAAAAATATACAGAGTTAAATGAAAAGAAAAAAACTTTAATTGTGTGTGTGTTGTGTGTATGTGTGTGTGTGTGTGTGTGTGTGTTGTGTGTGTTGTGTGTGTGTGGTGTGTGGTTGTGTGTGTGTGTGTGTGTGTGTTGTGTGTGAAGAGAGAGAGAGAGAGAGAGAGAGAGAGAGAGAAGAGAGAGAGAGAGAGAGAGAGAGAGAGAGAGAAAGAGAGAGAGAGAAGAGAGAGAAGAGAGAGAGAGACTGACTTAGTAAAAAGCAACTATGATGTGCATATTTCCAAGTGCAGATGGTCGCACTCTCCGAAAGAGTACTCTGTCTCTTTCTCTACTCTCATCAGCAGTCGTCCTCTGTCAGATCTCGAATCGGCCGGTTTGTTAGAATTAGACGAGGCCAGACCCAAAGAATATTTGTATACTTGACATATATAAAGAAATAAATGCATATTTATTAGTCTAGACATGAATATCAACCAAAGACTATATACGAAAGATAGGTAATCACGGATCACACCGTTCAAAAAGATGTGCGACCTAACACTTCTTACAGCGCCATCTATTGTTCAGATATGTAACTAAGAAAATAGAACATTTATAGGGGAGGCTATAAATTTGTATAGATTTATTTTATTTTGTTTTAGTTTTAAAAGTTTAGTTTCAGTTGGAATTTTACATGGAATTATATAATCATTCTGTTCACTAATAACCTTTTTTTCTTATTAGAGATTTCTTTTCATACATCAAAATCAGGTTTTGCACTTTTTCAGAAAATGACAATAAAACATTAATAATCATCTCATGTGTATGCATATTTACATGACACCAATAAAAATTTTCCATTGTTTAAATACTATACAATTTTATTGCAGAAAATATCTTTGTGTTAATACAGTGAAAATAAACTTAGATTCAATAAACTCTACAATTTATTAAATAAACAATTTTATTAAATAAAATGCACAATATTCGGCATTAATAAATTCTTCATCTTTTTCATTCTTTTTTGTTGTCATTAAATCAAGGATAAACAAAACGCATTCATGTAAAACAGTTCTTTATTTGATTCCAAGTCATCATCAATGAAAGTATTAAGGAAAGCAAGCCTACAGCTAAAACAGAAAGCATAAACATGCAAAAACAACCCCCCCCCCAAAAAAAAAAAAAAAAAAAAAAATCCTTTCCTACCGTATTGAGTAAGTGAAGTTTCATAATAGTAAACAAATATACGATACATCGTGCAAACAACGCCATCTATTGTTCAGATATTACACTATCCACCAATCGCTAGGGCTCACAGGCTTTTGCCATGCTTTCCATATTTTCGTAATAGTCTTTGATATCAACTCAGCAAATAGATGGTTAAATGTATATATATCAGAAATGTAGGCAGATATGCCTTTATTTCTGCATCTGTATTTATGAAAATTTATTGGGTCGGGAAACACACACACACACACACACATATATATTTATGTCTATGTCTATATATATATATATATATATATATATATATATATATGTGTGTGTGTGTGTGTGTGTGTGTGTGTGTGTTGTGTGTGGTGTATGAGAGCAGCTCTGCATAAGCCTCCCCCTGCCAGTGCATAGCCTCTCCACCATCGAGACTCCCTGCAGTGCCTCATCGTGGCCTCCCATGGAAACTGGGTACCTTGCGGTTCTAGGGTAAACTGAGGGGGATCTCGGAGCAGCAGGAGGCCCCAGAGGTTCAGGGTCATGGCCCACTGGCGTGTGGACACGCCCTGGCCCTGTACCAACTCCTGCCCCCAAGCCCCCTGGGGTTAATGGAGGCTTGTGGAGGTGGGCCTTGCCAGTCCTCCTCCCCCTCAGATATAACCAATCGGCAGTGCTCCAAATAAATGGAAAGGCTGGGAGGAGGGGAAAAGTCCCTCCCACCTAGCAAGTGAGGCGGACTGTGGGCCCTGCTGGGAGGGCGACTGCTGGAGCGCAGGCTGGGAATGGGAACCACTCATCTCGCCTACGCTCTGGTAGCCGCCAGCCCAGAGTGAAGCTTGTGGGGGGAAAGCCCTCGGGAACCCCACAGGTGGATGATGGGCACACAGCCCGCCACCCCCTTTTATATGGCAGCGTCGGTGGGGTGGCAGAGGTGCATCCACCCGGAACGACTGCCAGAGGCTGAACCTCAGGCGGGAAGTCAGGGTGGGCTTGGAACGTCAGTTCTTTGCGTCAGGATGATCGGTTGCCTCTACTGTCGAAATGGGGAGGCTAGAGTTGAGGTGGCTGCTCTCTCGGAGGTGAGGAGGCCTCAGCGGCATGACCTGTGTAGGTGGCCACACCTATTACTGGTCGGGCCGCAGCGACGGCCGCCATCTCCAGGAAGTAGCCATTACCATCTCCAGACTCCAGCCCTTGGTAGTAGAGGTTACTCCTGTTGATGAGCATATAATGTATTGAGATTGAAGCTATCTTTTGGCTTCATCTCATATTGCTGTGTACGTTCCTACCGATGTTTGTAAACTTGACATGAAAGAGATGTTCTACACCAAACTTACATCTGTGGTAGACAGATGTCCCCGGCGAGATATTCGCATTGTTCTGGGTGACTTCAATGCGGTATCTGGCTGTGATCGAGCTGGCTATGAGATGTCTGTCGGTCCCCATGGTTCAGGAGTGATGCGGTAGCGAGAATAGCCTCCTTTTCCGGGACTTTGCTAGGTCCCAGAAATTGAGGATCTCTGGCTCCTGGTACCAGCGACCATACCCACATCGTTGGACATGGTACAGTGATGCGGGTTAATGCAGCCAAGGAGATCGACCATATACTCGTTAGCACTCGTTGGAGGATCCTTCAAAATTGCAGGGTGTACAGGAGTGCTGAGTTCTGTGGTACTGACCATAGATTGATTGTGGCTACCCTCCGAGTCCACTTCAAAACTCCCCAGCGGTCAAATGATCACCCTAGGTGTTTCATTTGGACAGGGTGAGGGAGGGGAGTGTGCCTCCGGGTTTGCTGAGGCAATCTCTGATCGTTTCACAATGCTTGACAGTCTGACAGACTCTGTTCTTCTGAGGATACCTTGAAGTGAAACGCTTGATGCAGCTCAAGATACGATTGGTCGCCCGAGAGCAGTACAGAATCCATCTCGCAGGAGACACTGGAAGTCACAGATGCATGTCGTGAGGCTCGTCTGACAAGGGATCGGGAATTGCACCGTTCTCATGTGCGCAGAACCCTGTTAAGAAGGGACAAGGAACAGTTTATTAAGAGAGAGAGAGAAGAGAAGAGAGAGAGAGAGAGAGAGAAGAGAGAAGAGAAGAGAGAGAGAGAAGAGAGTGAGTGAAAGAGAGAGCATCATGCGGAAATACAGCATGATCTTCAACGGAGCATTGACACATCGCGCGGCCGAGATACCTAAAGACACAACCCGCTGCAAGGGGATTGGGCACTGCTTGTCTTGGAGACGACCTTTGTCTTGCAGAGGAGGTAGAAGGCCATTTCTTAGTAAATGACCTTCGTCCTGCATACCAAGCCCTGAGAAAGCTGAACTCCAAGCCCTCTTCACAGGTGACAGCAGTTCGCTCAGTAAGTGGTCAGATCATTTCAGATCCTGTTGCGGTGCGGGAACGTTGGGCTGAGTATTTTGAGCGGTTGTACCAGGTTAACCCATCAACAGTTAACTTGGATGCGGGAGTGTTGAGATCCCACTGCCGGATCCATCCATCAGTGAGGACCCACCCTCCCTAATTGAAGTTAGGAGGCGATTTCCAAGCTGAAGAGTGGTAAAGCAGCAGGTATCCGCAGCATACTAGCTGCTGTTAAAGACTGGTGGTGAACCTATGGTACGGGGTTACATGCTGTCCTGGCTGCCATCTGGCGGTCCGGTATCGTTCCTCCTGACCTGTTGAAGTGTGGTCATCCCTCTCTGGAAGGGGAAGGGGGACCGTTGGACTGCAGCAATCACCGAGGCATCACACTGCTCAGTATACCAGGCAAGGTTCTCGCCCACATCCTTCTGAGACGTATCAGAGACCATCTACTGAGGCACCAGAGACTGGAACAATCCGGATTCACTCCTGGTAGGTCCACAATAGACCGTATCCTCGCGCTTCGAGTCATTGTAGAGCGCCGTCGTGAGTTCGGCGTGGGCTGCTTGCAGCCTACATCGACCTCAAGAAGGCGTTCGATACGGTGCATCGGGAGTCACTTTGGAGATCCTGAGACTAAGAGGAATTCCAACAAGGATTATTGGACTAATAGCAAGCCTGTATACTGGTACTGAAAGTGCTGTAAAGTGTGGTGGGGCCTGTCGAGCTTCTTTCCGTTAGTTCAGGAGTGAGGCAAGGCTGTGTCCTTGCAGCAACTCTTTTCAACACTTGCATGGACTGGATACTGGGCAGAGCTACTATTAAAGGTCATTGTGGAGCAACACTGGGCAATATCAAGGTTACAGACCTTGACTTTGCTGATGACGTTGCCATTCTATCTGAGCTTTGGAAACCCTAGTGGCGGCTCTGAATGCATTTAGCAATGAAGTGAAACCCTTGGTCTAGAGGTCTGGACCAAGGTAAGGTCCAGGAATTTGGGGAGTTGTAAGGAGAACCTGTTCAGTCTACGTGCTTGCGGCGAGACATTGAAGTCACAGAGAGCTTTACATACCTTGGTAGTGTAGTTCATAACTCTGGGCTGTCAGACCAGGAAGTCAGCAGACGGATTGGCCTGGCAACAGGGGTCATGAACTCTCTCAACAAGAATTTGGAGATGTCGGTACCTGTGCAGAAGGACCAAGCTACGGGTTTTCAAGGCCCTGATAAACCAGTTTTGCTATATAGTAGCGAAACTTGGACATTGTCCTGTGCCTTGGAGTCTCGTCTTTTGTAATAGGTCCTTGCGCCAGATCATGGGTAGTGTTGTGGGACCATGTGTCCAACCAACGGTTGCACCGTGAGACTGGCACAGGACCTGTTATCTGCACAATCCGTGATCGCCAACTCAGACTATACGCCACCTGGCTCGCTTTCCTCAGGATGATCCTGCCCATCAGGTCATCTCTGTTCGAGACAACCCTGGGTGGAGGAGGCCTGTGGACGA
>NW_020869889.1:27100-29600 GCF_003789085.1 Penaeus vannamei
TTATTGGAAAACCTATTACGGTGTATGTATGTGTGTGTGTTTCTTATGGGTAATAAAACCAACGGTATTTTTTATGGTTATTGCATTTGTTGATCGTGCAGTCACACACACGTGGTGTGATGTGCGTCTATATCAATGTACATTTCTCATAAATAACGCAGTATATACAAAACGATGTGAAAGCCACTCGTTTATGAAGGGTGGAAGAGAGAGAGAGAAAGAAAGAGAGAGGGAGAGAGAGAGAGAGAGAGAAAGCGATAAATGAAAAGATCTAGAGAGGAACAATGAGGAAGGGAGACAAACAGACGGAAAAATCGCAAGTCCTCTAAACGTTCCTGTTTCTAGTCCTCTAAACCGTTCCTGTTTCTTGGTGACGTCACGGCCAAATTTCTACCAGACGGGGTTGCTGAAGAACTGCCACTCTTTCGGCTTCGAGGTGTCCTTCTTGGTGGCGACGCAGCGACGACCGGTGATGCTGATGGAAAAAACGTAAATCATAGAGAGAAAGAGACTACAGCAGCAGCAACAACAACATAAAAAATCAATAATGACAAATCCAGTTTAGACAACTCCAACAGCAAGAATAACGTAAAAAAAAATCCCCACCTGTGCTCAATGCAGACCGTCGGGTAGTCCTCCTTAAAACACATTGGATTCCAAGCGCTGAAGAACGTTCGACCCACAATCGAGGCCGACATACTGTTCGCGTTCTTCAAGCACCTCAAGAACCTCTCGTCGCAGTCACAGTGGGAGAGAGTGAACCTTCCATTGTTCGTCAGGCCGTGGCTGGTCGTGCCCTTTTCCAGTTTTTCGGGGCATTTGTCGTGCTCTCGGCAACAGCGGTCGGTTTCGGCGAATCTTCCGAGGTCGTCGTCGTGTTTCGCTCTCGTCCCGGGGCCGCACCACTTGGTTCCTGGCGCGGCAGAGAACGGGGGAATGATCAGTTATGGTGAGCCTGCCTGACAATGTTAATGATAATGATAATTATAATAATAACTTGATAATACTGATGATAGAAATGGTAATAATAATTATAATAATAATACTTCATTTTGAGGAATAAAACACCTAATTAATTGATAATGTAGCAATATACCAGCTAGGCTGAAATGTGTCCTATCACTCGAACCTTGTTTCCCATTCATCAACACACAGCATTACCAACCTGGGAAGACCATCCATCCCCCGGAACGCTCTTCAGCCGCCGCCAGGCATACCAACATCGCCGAGCAGGTCAGCGCCACGGAAATAAGGCCTCTGTTAGATGTGCGAAGAGTTAGAGTTATAGCTGCACGTTTCTGTGTTGTAACAGTATGATTCTGTGCAACATATATAACTGCGTATATATATGTATTACACATCCCAGTAATATTCCTGTACCAACTGCAAACAGCAATTAGATTACACCAACTACAGTCATTACAGTAATTTTATGCATTACAGACCAACCACGTCTCTATATTCGCCAATATTGCAATATGAACACGAATCTCACTGCAGCAAGAGCCCACACGTTGCAAAGGAAGCCTCACCTCATGCTGTCAGCTCTGGGTTCCACTACGGCGAGCGAGGAAGTGATGAAAACCACCCAAATGCCCACTATATACCCACTCGTGCCAGGCGCCGGAAGTTCTCCGGTCCTTGTCCGTCATTTTGACATAATGTGGAATCACATCCTGTTCCCCAAAGACAGAGATTGTCGAGGAAAAAAACTGAAGGTAATTTCACGCAGAGATTTACGTGTAGCCAGAGGATGTGAGGGAGAGAGGGGGGGGAGGGGTCACTGATGTCCTTGTCCTCATTCTTCTTCGTATCAAAAGTATCCTTTAGTTCAGTATCAACGGGGCAAGGACCGTGTCTTTAGGTCAAAATCAGGGAAAGGAACATAAATCTAAAGTAAAAATCAAGAAGACATTTGCCCTTTTCGTCAAAATCAAGAAAAAATTGCCCTTTTTGTCAAAATCGGGAAAATAAATGTGCCGTTCAAGAATCAAAAAAAAAAGCCAAGGGTGTCAAAATCAGGGAAAGGAACATAAATCTAAAGTAAAAATCAAGAAGACATTTGCCCTTTTCGTCAAAATCAAGAAAAAATTGCCCTTTTTGTCAAAATCGGGAAAATAAATGTGCCCTCTTCGTCAAAATCAATAACTTCACGTCTTTTAAATCTCCAGATAGTATCCCTGTGATAACCCTATGATTAGCGACGTGAAAGTCCATATAAACAGAACTGAATCACTAACACCAGGTTTCCGCAAAATAACTTCTTAGGAAATTCTTGTAATCAAACCTTTATTTCTACAGCAAAATTTTCGTTCATTTTGTATTAACCACAAGGCAGCTCGTGTCAATCCAATGTTCAGTTGGGTTACATAAGGCTACGAACAGGTAGCGAAATTCGTTTTTTTTTCTACAAAATGTTCGGTCATTTCCTTACCTTCAATTGGCTTTAGTATTGTACGGTGGTTCGATTAAATCTACTTTCAATCTTGTTATACACAAG
>NW_020869889.1:34600-37100 GCF_003789085.1 Penaeus vannamei
CACCATAACTGATCATTCCCCCGTTCTCTGCCGCGCCAGGAACCAAGTGGTGCGGCCCCGGGACGAGAGCGAAACACGACGACGACCTCGGAAGATTCGCCGAAACCGACCGCTGTTGCCGAGAGCACGACAAATGCCCCGAAAAACTGCAAAAGGGCACGACCAGCCACGGCCTGACGAACAATGGAAGGTTCACTCTCTCCCACTGTGACTGCGACGAGAGGTTTCTGAGGTGCTTGAAGAAGGCGAACAGTATGTCGGCCTCGATTGTGGGTCGAAATTTCTTCAGCGTTTGGAATCCAATGTGTTTTAAGGAGGACTACCCGACGGTCTGCATCAAGTACAGGTGGGGATTTTTTTTTACGTTATTGTTGCTGTTGGTGTAGTCTCTCTCTCTCTCTCTCTCTCTCTCTCTCTCTCTCTCTCTCTCTCTCTCTCTCTCTCTCTCTCTCTCTCTCTCTCTCTCATTTACGTTTTCTCCATCAGCTTCACCGGTCGTCGCTGCGTCGCCACCAGGAAGGACACCTCGAAGCCGAAGGAGTGGCAGTTCTTCAGCAACCCCGTCTGGTAGAAATTTGGCCGTGACGTCACCAAGAAACATCAACGTTTAGAGGACTAGAAACAGGAACGTTTAGAGGACTTGCGATTTTTCCGTCGGTCAGTCTGTTGGTCTCCCTTCCTCATTACTCTAGAGCTTTTCATTTGTCGCTTTTTCTTTCTTTCTTTCCTTTCTTCTCTCTCTCTCTCTCTCTCTCTCTCTCTCTCTCTCTCTCTCTCTCTCTCTCTCTCTCTCTCTCTCTCTCTCTCTCTCTTTCTCTTCTCCTCTCTTCTCTCTCTTCTTCTCTCTCTCTCTTTTCTCTTCTCACCACTCACTCTCAACCCTCACTCTCTCACTCTCACTCTCTCTCTCTCTCACTCTCACTCTCTCCTCTCTCTCTCTTCTCTCTCTCCTCTCTCTCTCTTCTCTCTCTCTCTCTCTCTCTCTCTTCATAAATGAGTGGCTTTCACATCACTTTGTTTACACTGCGTAATTTATGAGAAATGTTCATAGATATAGACGCACGTCAAACCAAGTGTGGCTGCATGATCAATAAATGCAATAACATAAAAACAACTGGTTTTATTAGCCATAACAAACACACGCACGCCAAAACACACGCACACGCACCACACACACACACACACACACACACACACACACACACACACACACACACACACACATTCATTACCTCAGTCACTCACACACTCACTCACTCAATCACACATTTTCAGTTACACACACACACTCATAAACAATCTTATGCACACACTGGCATCACAACACGCACACAAATCCATGACCGGAAGCATATTCATAAAACAGCATCACCCTGAAATGTACGTAAAATGTAACGACTTCGGAATTTATAACAATTCAAAACAGAGAAATATAAGGAGAACGGAAGAAATTGGGTGGATAAAAGAACTCATAGAGATAGGAAAAGGTAAAGATAAGAAAGAAATAGAGAAAGGCTGGGAGAGAAGGGGGACGAACAAAAAACAAAGGAGAGAATGAGAGAACGACAGATAGAGACGAAGGAAAAAAAGGGGAAAAAACGGAGAGACAGAATGAGAGAACGACAGATAGAGACGAAGGGAAAAAAAAGAAAGAAAAACGGAGAGAGAGAGAGAGGACGAAAGAGAGCAGGACCAAGAAAGAAAACGAGAGAGGGAGAGAAAACAAAAACAAAAATTACGTCAACCTCCGAAAGCTAGCAACGACTCCGCAGCTCGTCGGAAAGGAAGTCTCGAGCGGAAAGTCCCCACAGTAGAGGTCGGAGCTCCACCGAGGCAGACGTGTTCGCCAATTCTCCCAAATATTTTTCTTAAAAAAACTAAAGAAATCCATAAGAAGCAAAGAAGAAGCGAGGCATCATGAAGGCTAAAGTCCTGCTGTTGCTTGCCGTGTTCCTGCTTGCCACGGGCTTCGGAAACTGCGAGGCCAAGGAGGAGGAGAAGCCAGCCGACCCCCTCGATGCTGAAATAACAGACACCGCGGAGAACGAAGCCAAGCCGACCCTCGAGCTCATCGACTTTGTCCCCTTCTCTCCGAAGAAAAACAAGGAACGTTGGTTCAACATAGTCATCACTATCGGAAATAATCGTCCAGGAGATAGCACCTTTTTCTTCCCCGAAAACCCGGAGTTCGAGCCCGCCAGCAGCCCGCGCGAAACAGCCAAGGGCAACAACGACTGGGTGAACAACAGTAAGGAACCCTTGTTATGTGTTGCTGTTGAGGAAAAGCGTTTTGCTACATTGCGCTGGTGGTGTCAGGGTTTTCTTAGGGGAGGTTGGATAGGTATTTTTAAGGAAGGATATGATATGGTTAGGTAAGGTAAGGTAAGTTGAAGTTAAAATAAGTAAAACTTGAGGTATGTGCGGTTGAAACGCTTGCACCCCAACACGTTTACATATGTCCGATCCATACTATGCGTTTCTGTTGAAGATAGACACCTGA